>VSMD01111489.1:0-30721 GCA_008750895.1 Mirza zaza
TACTTTTTTTTTTTTTTTTTTTTTGAGACAGAGTCTCACTTTATTGCCCAGGCTAGAGTGAGTGCCGTGGCGTCAGCCTAGCTCACGGCAACCTCAAACTCCTGGGTTCAAGCAATCCTGCTGCCTCAGCCTCCTGAGTAGCTGGGACTACAGGCATGCACCACCATGCCCGGCTAATTTTTTTTATATATATATATTAGTTGGCCAATTAATTTGTTTCTATTTATAGTAGAGACGGGGTCTTGCTCTTGCTCAGGCTGGTTTCGAACTCCTGACCCCGAGCAATCCGCCTGCCTCGTCCTCCCAGAGTGCTAGGATTACAGGCATGAGTCACTGCGCCCAGCCCATATACGTCTTTGAGCATAGTTAAAATGGCTGCTTAAAATCATTATCCACTAATTCCAACATCAGGATCATCTGGGATTGGCCTCTTGTTTATTTTTCTCACACACGCACGTGTGTGTGTGTGTGTGTGTGTGTGTGTGTGTGTAGAAAGTAGTTTGTATTATATACTGAGTATTATGAATGATACATTTTAGAATGTATGGTAGAAACTATATTCTTTTGTTTCTCCAAAAGGTATTGATTTTTCATTTTAGAAGGCAGTCAACTGGGCTGAGCTCAGACTGCAAACTCAGACTCATCTGTGGTGGCTGCAGCAAAAAACCTCAGTAGATTTTAGCTTTAGCTGGACCCCTTGACAGATCAGGGGTCAGCTGGAGATTTGTGCCACATTCATATACACAGTTTGGTGCTCTCCATCTCTGGCTTTCTTTGTGGGGACTGTTCTCCTTCCTGGCTGCTATGGTTATCCCAAACTCTGAGCTCTGGTTCTTCCATCTAATGTGACTGCAAGAGTCTTTCCAAGTTTTAGCCAGCCCAGATGGTTCTGACTGAGACTTACTCTCAGGCTAAAAGCTGTTTAAAAAAAAAATCCAGGAAACTTGCCAGTCTCATTCCATTCTTCTAAGTTTCAGCCTTCTTCAGTATCTGCTGCCTTGTAGCATCTCTTCCGTACCTTAAAGCCACTGTGGCCTATATGTGGTCCAGAGTTTACAGATTGGTCCAATAGGAGCTACGCAGCCATTACTGGAAGCAGAACCTCCATAACTTGCTAACGAACTTATTTCAAACACATCAGTTAAAGATTGATTGTCTCTCCAGGACACCTGGAAGAGTGTCCATTCCCATCTTCTAGGGCCTCTGACCTAATAGGGGACATTTACTCTGGCAAAGCATTACTTTGTTGTATTGACCTCTGACCTTAAGGTCAGCAGGCAGTGGGACCATTCTTCTGTCTCATGTGTCAAATCCAGCAGCCAAACTTTAGAATAGGGAACCAACAAAGGGGAGTGGATTATGAAACAAGCAGACTTCTGGGCTCCTCTTCACTTGTGTTCTTCGGATCTGAGAGAGATTTTCCTGTGACCGACACCCCCATTACCCTTTCCTGGGAAACCTAACTCATCCTGGGTGTTCTGTGTTTCCCCTGCCCAGGTTAAACAGGGCCAGTCAGACGTACTTCTTCCCCGTCCATCTAACGGATCAGCTTCTGCCCAGCGCCGTGTTCTACGCCACCGTTGGGCCTCTCGTGGTCTACTTTGCTATGCACCGTCTGATCATCAAACCCTACCTCAGGGCTCAGAAAGAGAAGTGAGTTTATGGCGTGTCGTGGGAATGTCACTAAACCCTGTGCTTCAGTTTCCTCATCTTTAAAATGGAAATATTAATAGTATCTACCCCGTAGCGTTATTAGGAAAATTAAATTAACTGATACAAGTAAAGTGCTTAGCATAGTATCTGGGCCATGCAGAGTACTCAGTGAATGTTAACTGTGTTTTCCTCATCAGTAGTAGGACCCATGTTATCCCTTCATCTGTCATTCCTACTTTCAGAAAGGACTAGAGTTAGTTTATAAAATTGTTAAGACTCTAAACCATGACCACAAGAAGTAAAAAGTTTTCCTTTTTTCTCATTCTATCCTTTCTTTCCAGGCCCTGAGTTTCAAAGGAATGGTTTCTGGGTTCTTATATAAGGGACATGCATTAACTATAGTCTTGGAAGTCACAGAAATACAATTTATTTTGCAGTTTTCTATAATCCACTGGGGTATAACATTAAATCTAAACTCTCAGTGAGAGCACTCTACAGAAAACTGAGGGGTGGTTTAGGTTTGTTACTTTTTAGTGATCTAATTTAATAAAGCATTACACTTAGAGAATCTCAGAGAAAGGAGGAAGATATCCTCCTCTGGACTCGTCTAGCCTATGAATTACTATAATTCAGAGTCCTAATTTCCCCAGAGGCTTGAGGCTTGGAACCGAGAAGGTATTGGGTCCAATCTTCTGATGGGAGAGGTGTGTGCTGACCCAGGACCCTGTACTTTGCTGTAGGAAAGTGTATCTATGTGTCTAAAGTCATATTCGTTCTTCCTATCACCGAAAGTATTATGTAATAATCCCAGAAGTTTACTGGAATCTCCTGAGATTCCTTCAGCTTGGGTCTTCTTTCCAGTGGGTGACCTGCAGGCTCCGGTGAGGAGGGGAGGCAGAACCATCCAGGGACAAAATGAGAGCTGCAGGCCTGTGACTAGCAGACTTGCCTGAGACTGTCTTGGAAGTATTTTTTAAAGTTCTAGAACTAGAAATCCAGTAAGATCACAGACTGTTTGCTGGGCTCAGGTCCAAACAAGGGGCTCTGTTGGCGCACTGCTGGGCAACACCATGCTAACGTGTGGATTGTGTTCTTCTTGCGTAAGGGAGTTGGAGAAGCAAAGGGAAAGTGCCGCCTCCGACATTCTGCAGAAGAAGCAGGAGGCAGAAGCCGCTGTGAGTACTCTGTCGGCGCCACCCTGCCAGGCCTCTGCCCTCTCTTGACCTCTGGGAGTCTTCCCGATGCTTGTGCGGGACACAGGGCACGGCAAATGCTCCCGCCTGCTCTAGCCCGCCCTGCACACGCTGGGGCTGTGTGCGAGACTGCACACCCTGCATGCTGGTCTCAGGGGCGTGAGGTTTTAGGCTTTTCTTCCCCAACGGCTTCATTCACCATTTTAGTCTTCATATTGTTTCCAGGACGCAAGGCTGGGAACTTCAGTCCCTGTCCTAAAGATTACACACAGTTAGGCTCAGTAGGCTTAACAAGGGTTTTTAAAAAGTGGTGGGTATCGTCCTCTGTTTCTGCCTTTTACAGACCATGAGGGAACAGAGATGTCCTGGGTAGACGGCAGCCACCCTGTCAGGGTCTCTGTGGTCACAAGGGCCAAAATGCGCGTACAGCACCCAAGCAGATGGCCTGAAGCAGGCCATGGGCTGTGTGCGCAGCCCAGCAAGTATGTGGCCATCTGAGGGGATAGTACAGCTCTGCCTGGCAGAATGGTGCCATGGGAGAATGTGGGTCCTTTCTCAAGGGGAGCCGGAGTCCAGCTTCTCATGTGAAATTTATTTTTAAATGCTGACAACATACTCAGTATGACTGCATTGGGTCAGTGAAGCCTGGCCACCCCTAGAAGGGGGACTGAGAGGATCTTGCTCCCACTGGGGTCACAGGTGGTGCTTGTGGCATTTCAGGTGCATCTTTACCTGCTGACCCTGAGCTGTCTACTCTGGGACTAAGGGTTTCAAAGCGAGCCAGTTGGGGAGCCAAGTTCTTGGGGTGTCCTGCTCTGTCCCCTAACCCCGAGCAGGTGTGTTGGCACAGACATGGGCTACATGTCTGTGGCCCTCTGAAAAAGAGGTAGAACAACCCCCTGGGGCCCTGACAGTGGTCACCCTTGTTCTTTGGCAGGTCCGATTGATGCAGGAATCTGTCCGAAGGATAATCGAGGCAGAGGAGTCCAGAATGGGTGAGGAGGCGTGTCCTCTCGTGGGCCAGGGTGGGCACTGGGGCCTGCAGGTGCTCAGGGCGCATGCCTGCCTCTGGCTGACTGAGTGTGTCCTCAGGGCTCATCATCATGAACGCCTGGTACGGGAAGTTTGTCAACGACAGGAGCAAGAAAAGCGAGAAGGTGAAAGTGATCGATGTGACTGTGCCCCTGCAGTGCCTGGTGAAGGACTCGAAGCTCATCCTCACAGAGGCCTCCAAGGTACCACATGCCAGCCGCCATGGGCCACGTGCTCACAAGATCCAGACAGAAAGAGGGAGCTGGGGGTGTAGGTTCAGGCTGACAGGGATGGTCGTGGTCCCTTGCCGTGGAATCTTTTATGTTGCCAACACGCAGTGTCCACATGGAACTGTTTACTCTGTTCATCCATCCACACAACACATATTTACTGAGCCCCTGCTATATGCCAGGCACAACACAAACAGAACACGTGTCTGCCTTCATGGCATCGGCATTCTATTTGTTTTTGCCTTGTTCCAGAAACAGTATGAGGTCACTTGTAATGTGTAAGTCTCGCCTCTGGAGCCTGGAGTGTGGACCATCCCAAACTAACATGCAGGTTTGCTGAGGCGAAGAACTCCTGGCTCCCTGAAGACATAGTCCAGCGTCTCTGTCTCGGCAGGGTGTCTGTGAAGATAGGGCTCTGTTTACCATGAGGAAGGGGCCTCTATTGAGATGCACATCTAGGATGACACGGGCAACATTTTGAGAATGTCATTTCTTTGTCTTCAAGCTTCAAAATTTGCATCTTCCATGCTGCACCAGAGGAGGTAGGGAGGAGTTCATGCTGGGTCTCGAACTGTCTTTAGAGTAACAATCTGTTGGTTGCAGGCTGGGCTGCCCGGGTTTTATGACCCGTGTGTGGGTGAAGAGAAGAACCTGAAAGTGCTTTATCAGTTCCGAGGTGTCCTGCATCAGGTGATGGTGCTGGACAGTGAGGCCCTTCGGATACCAAAGCAGTGTGAGTAGCTGTCCCTTTGCAGTCACCTGCCGCGGGCACCTGCCGTGGGCAGAGACATCAGAGTAGCTGCTCAGCGTGTGGGCTGATGACCACCATCCCTCGATTGTCCACTGGGATTAGGGAGGCCAACTTGACTGGGCTTCATGACTTGCTCAGAGCCCCTGATTTGTGCCCTGAGGAGGGGACTTCAGCCTTCACGGTAGAATCAGAGTGAGCTGTTTGCTTGTCCACTGCAGCTTTGCTTGCTGTGCAGGAAAGCAAACCTCCATGTTCCAGAAGCAGTTGATTCTGGCCAGCGTGTGCTCTGCCCAGTCATGGGCCCACACAGCTGCTGGTCCATCCGGATGATGGCTGCGCTCCTCAGGTATTAACAGAAAGGAGCGTGGAAACGGCGGTCACCCTCTGATAGCCTGTGTCTGTCCTGTCTTTTACAGCTCACAGGATCGACACGGATGGATAAACTGCTTGAGAACCACATATTTGAAAGGCTGTAAAATATCTTGTCCTGGGAGTCTACAAATTTGGAAGCAGGGAGAAAACCCAGACATCAGATGTTTTTATTTTCTATTATTCCTATAAAAGGCGATACCGTATCAATTATGTGAAAGAACACGCAGACACCTCAGCTTTTGTGGGTGCTGTGGGTAGGACCGAGGCAGCCCCACCCTGGACCAGACCCCAGCATGGCCCACGGCTGTGTTCCCAAGGATCATGTTCCTGGAGGGACGGGCCCTGGCCCCCGACTCTCCCAGGTCCCCCCAGGGTCTTCAGCATGTGTGCTGGCTGCAGCCACCGCCCACACCTAGGACTGTGAACTCCTAACATCACACTGAACTCGGGAAACAAATGGAGAGGCAGGTGGGCGTTCCCACATGCCGAGGCCTCCAGATCAAGGGAGCATCTGTTTGGTCGACTTCCCAGAAACCACCTTTTTCTGCTGAAATATTACCAAGTGAATCTGGAAAGGATTGTGGGTTTATAAAACTGCTTTTTATCTGAGAACAAACGGGTTTGGAAAATTAGTCTCTTTTTTCCCCACTCCCAGAGCTTTTCAGATCATTCCACCAGCCCCTGGCTAGGGACAGCATGGTGTAACTCCTGGTCCCTGGGCCCATCCCTGTCATGGGTTGCTTCCTGTATCCCTGTGGGAAAACGCCCTGCTGCCCGCGCATGTGACCTGACCTGCGTCCCTCCGTCCCCGCCCCACGAGGTGCAGCGTGGTCCGCCTATGCCCACCCGCCTCCAGAACACAGTGCTGGGACCAGGAGAGGTTCACAGGGACAGGCCAAGCATTGGGTGAGGGGAGATGAGACCACAGGTCTGGCACACCAAACCAAGGTACGGACAGCAGCGCTGGCCTGCGGCGCCCAGCAGGTGGCACCGCTGCTCCCCACTCCTGGCAGGGCCTGTCCCTGCACACAGAGACTCCCTTTGTGGGTGTCTGTGCTCCAGGAGCCTCTCTGCACCTGCCCACTCCGGATGCACAACGTCGTGGTGTCAGCAGGCCCCTACCGTAAGCGGTTACCTGAACAGCTGAGGCCTGCTGCCTGGGTCCTGGAAGTGGCAGTGGTCACTCCCTCTTACTGACACCTCTGAGCAGGTACTACAAGGCCAGTGGCCCTGAGCTGTTGCTAATACCAGGCTTCACTCCCTGGCACTGGTATCAGAATAATAGCCAAGAACCTCCTCCTTCCAGTTTCTAACAGCAGTTCACGTGGTCCAATTCTGTAATAATTTATCTCCAGCTTAAAAAAGTTTCTCTGCCCCACTGATGGCCACAGGACGGACCGTGTTGCATGAGCCGACTCGACGTGGCTGGGCGCCCTCTGCGGCAGGCGGTTCTCTTGGGCACCAATCTCTTTGTTTTGTTCGAAGATGTACGGAAGGCACTCTCCTACCACAATAAACCTTTCCTGAAAGCTGAGGATAGTATTTTTCAGTTTATCCGTGTGTTCTCCCACAGCCCCCCGAGTAGCTGGGACACAGGCGCACAGCACTGCACCTGGCCTGTGCATTTGGTTTTAGGAGTGAGCAAAGGGAGACGCCCCGTCCTTCGTTCTTCACTGCTCAGCCCCATTTAGACCATGAGGCTTAACTTGAAGCTGTGGTTCCATTTTCTGCATTAAACATTTGCTAAGAAATAGCACCCAAAGTGAAGAAATCAATTAGGATGTTTAGTTTCTCTTTCTTAACCAAAAGCACAATTTTGGGGTGGGGGGAGCAGTCCCACCCTGCCCACTCTGTAACAGGAAATAGGAAGTCAGTCTTTGGAGTAAGGAAAAAGAAAACTCTGAATGAAGGAGGAAACACCACAGTATAGGAAGACACTTTATTATGTTTGTTGCTCACTCAAACCAGGCCAGGAGAGGAGCTGCTCCTGAGAACAGAGACCGGTCTCGGCCATCTTGAGCCAGCTGTCCAAGCTGATGGAGGGGACCCACTCGCCCTACCGTAGAGTCAGCCACTCCCTCAGGGAAGTGCAGCGTTGGCTCAGCGTGTGCCGAAAGGACAGCAGTCCAGAAACCGGCCTCAGATGGACTTCTGTTACTGCAGGACGACTGAGCTTGTCACGCCCAGGGATCCACGCTCCCAGCCTAAGGCCTCTAAACGTCACAGCAGACAGTGTTTGGGCTCCTCACCAGCTAGCTTGGCTACTGTCTAATCCCTTGTCCAGCAAGCTCATGGCCAGGGTTCTCCACGTTGGCAGCAGACAGAAATACCCACGGCCAAAGCCCCAAATCCAGTGCCTGGCCCTGGTGCCAGCCACTGCTCCCCCCATGGCCCAGAACCTGTTGGGCTCAGCGCCGCTGCTCTGGCCGAGGCCTGGCCTGGGGTCCCCGCTGCCTGTCTCTGTGGGCCCGGAGGCGGCTGGACAGCCTTCGCATCACCATCCTCTGGGCCTTCAAGCGCTTCCGGAGTTTGTCATTTTCCTTCAGAGTGAAGAAGAGTTTTTTTTTCAGAGCATCTAAGTCCAAAAGGGCGTAGCTGTGGTCAGACGGCTGCGTGGGGACTGGCCTTCTCAGCCCTATGAGGCTGCCTGGCCGACCAGGGGCCTCTGCTGCTTCCGCTCTGTATGGCAGCACCTGAGGACAAAGGGGAGTGAGAGCTGACAGCTGCCCAAAGGCAGAAACCACTATGGGGCCGTAGGAGGCCCAGCACCAGCCCTGCGTGGCAGGACTCACTTCCCGCTGTTCTCCTGAAATCCAAGTATGCCCAAATCACGGCAGTCAGTTTTACTGCAGAAATCAAGACTACAGGCTGGGCGCGGTGGCTCACGCCTGTAATCCTAGCACTCTGGGAGGCCAAGGCGGGTGAATTGCTCGAGGTCAGGAGTTCGAAACCAACCTGAGCAAGGGCAAGACCCCCATCTCTACTATAAATAGAAAGAAATTAATTGGCCAACTAATATATATAGAAAAAATTAGCCGGGCATGGTGGCGCATGCCTGTAGTCCCAGCTACTCGGGAGGCTGAGGCAGCAGGATTGCTTGAGCCCAGGAGATTGAGGTTGCTGTGAGCTCGGCTGACGCCACAGCGCTCACTCTAGCCTGGGCAACAAAGCGAGACTCTGTCTCAAAAAAAAAAAAAAAAAAAAAAGACTATATACCCTGCTCGTGGCGGTTCTCACGTGGCAGGTATTTGGGGCACCAATTTCCCTGTGTTTGAAGCAATCCTCTCGGGCTGACTGACCAACCACATGCTGCCTTCGTACTCAACCCTGGCCTTACCTGTTTGGTGGGGCCTTCAGCATTCGGGGGCAGCTGAAGCTCTTCGAGTGCGGTGTCCATGTTTCTCCCGGGGCTGTGCTCCTCGGCCCCTGCCTCAGGGAGGACCTGGGGACAGCAGGGTGCAATCAGGCAGGTGGTGGCCAGAGACACGGGATCCACCCCAGCTGTTCCCTGTCCATCCTGAGTTATTCCCTCACGCCATCTGGGGAAGTGGCTATAGCCAGGGGACCAGCTCCAGGGTCTGCAGCAGCATAAACAGCCATCTTCTCCCTCCTACACACACTGGAACGGGAACCTCAAGGGACCAGGCATGAGCCTCACTACCAACGGGGAATTCTCCAATATTGCAAAGAAAGCAGGAAGCCTAAGAGCTTGGGCTTCCCCTTGATAGGAAAACAGCAGAGCCTCACAGACAGCCTTGCTAGGCTGACACTACCTGCTCTGTCTCCTCCCACAGCATGACTTCAATGTTCCCATGAACGGCCGGGTACCTGATATACCTTTTCTTTCTGCGAGCTGGCATTTCCTCTCTCGCCGGCAGGGTCTGTGTTCTCCCTCACCAGCTGCAAGAGACACACACGAGCAGATCAGACGGGCTGCATGGCCGCTTGCTTGGGAAGACGAGAAGACCTGTGCACCCCAAGATCCCTCACAGCCAGGCGAAGGCCTCGGTCCCTTCATGGTCCCCATTTTGGCCCGGTGCCTGCCATGTCTAAGGAGCATTTGTTCAATTAAACTGACCAGAGGCCTGGCCCAGCTCTCGCCACCTACTTGCTGTTTTCATTCTCCAAAGATGTTCCCAAATCATGGTCAGTGGCCCCTGAGCAGGTCCCTATTAAGCCAGAGACCAAATTCATGCCTGTCACCCAAGGGCCTGGCATCCTGCCTCAATAAATGTCTGTCCCAGGAGTGGCAGAGCACTCATCTCACCCTTGGCACCACCAATGCAGAACCCGTAGTCCCCAGGCCTGCCAGGTGTGGCGACCTTAGAGCAGAGCCTGCCTGAGCCCAAGGAGGCCACAGTCAGCGTCTCCCACCAGCCTGGCAGCAGAATCACCAAGGACTAGGACTGCAGATGTCACCACCCCAGCTGTTAAACCATGACCTTACTTCAGGGACAAACATTTTACACAAATATGTGACAGTGACTAAACTGTACCCCATTTATTAACAAACATGCACCCACTTTGTACCAGGCGATGCGCTGCTTGTTGGACATACAGCAGGGAAACGAAGTCCCGGCCCTCGTGGAGCTTACATTCAAGGGAAGAGACCGAAACCTGAAGGAAAAGCGAAGCGGAGCAGGTGCTGGAAGACCAAGGGGCGGGAGGGCCAGCGGGGAGTGGGGAGGGCCTTCCTGGAGAACTTAAGATCAGGGACAGCAGCATATGGCCACCTGGGGCATGTTTGCCAACACACATCCACCATGCCAGCCCTGCAGTCTGACTCCCGGCTTCCACTCTTCCACTCCCTTCCCTGAATAAACTCAGCCAGCACAGGTGCCTGTGGCCTCGTGCTCCTCCCACCCCTGCTTTGCCTTCCTGTTGCAGTGGGTGCATCCTGTGTGCCCACACTCACATTCAACAGAGTCCTCCCTCGTGGCTTCAATGTCCAGCTGTTTGTGAGCTCTCTCCTAAGCCAAACCCCCACACCCTGCCTCCACGCAGATGTGTCCACCTCAGTATCCCATGGGTACGTCAAATCCACGCACATGGGACCAAACTCCCCAGGGGGCCAACCACGCTCTCCAGGGGCTCAGCGAGCTCCACCTCCCTGACCACCCTAACCTGCCAGGTCTGCAAATCCATCCCCGAGTCCACCTGCCTCCTCCCTGCACCCCACCTTCAGCTGTGACTGTGCTCAGCTAGGACACAACTTCCAACCGAGGCACTCTCTACCTGCGGCCAGAGGGAGCCTTCCAGAGCCACATTCGTCCAGCTGCCATGGATGTCCCCCCAAAATCCCCATGTTGACACTCATGGCCCCCAACGTGATGGTGTTAGGAGGTGGGGCCTTTTGAAGGTAACTAGGTCGTGAGAGTGTAGCCCTCCTGGTGGGATTCATGCCTCCAGGAGAAGACACAGGAGAGCGCCTGCTCCCCACTCTGCTGTCTGCCACCTGCAACCCCAGAAGGGGGCCCTGACCGGAACCAGCATCGGGTGACCCTCCAGCCTGGATCAATACTGTTCCTGAACGGGCCCAAATCTCTTCCACCGCAAGCCTCTGCCCACTGTCCCCAGCTCTCCCTCCTCCACTGCCCAGGCAGCAGGACCTAAACAGCAGTGGCACCACCACCAAGCCCTAACTGGCTACTCGGACACAGAGCACCGCCTCCGAATGCAATACCGAGCCTGCTGATCCTGAGCCCATGGGAGACCCAGTAGGCAAAACAGCGAGGACTGAGCTCCTGGCGCGTGTGCCAGCCGGCTGCTTCAGCAGCATCCTGGTGTGGAGCATGACTTAAAGTGGCTTTAAAGTATGACTTCTTTTAAAGCGAAGGTCATGGCCAGCAGGGACACAGGGTTCTGGACCCCAGAGGCTTGACAGTGCTGCTTTCACTGTAGTTCTTGGCCTCCACTTGGCCTGCAAATGCCACCCTCACCCCCCAACTGCTGGGTGGATCGTGCAGATCGAATCTGGAACAACAAAAGGCAGCCCCGTGTTCCTACCTGCGTGGGGTCCTGAAAGGCAAACACCGTGGGCACGGCATTGTGCTTCAGGTTCTTGCGGTTCCCAAAGGCACTGAAGCACTCGGGCTTGAAGTGTTCAGAGCAGATGACCGTGTGCTGCTTGGGCTTGAAGTTGCCCCGGCCGATGTTCAGCACCCATTCCTTCAGCAGCTCCGGGCGGCTGAATGGGAACCTATGGGCCGAGGCAGGAGACGTGAGAGATCTAGCAGAGCTGAATTCAGCACTTCAGACTCTTGTAGACTGTCCACACCGCCACAGAGTATTTCACTGGGCAGCTTTGGAAATTCAGTACTTCGTTAAGTCACATCGAATTTCTGGAAGCTTCTGTCATGGCTGTTAACAGCATCCTTAATAGGAAACCTGAGACCACGGACATGGCCCATGTGCCCAAGTTAGCTGTTTTTGAAGCTCCATTTGCCAGGAGTCTTCATTCATTGCTCCAGGAGCCTGCCACGTGCAGGGCCCTGTTCTTGGTGCTGGGATGTGAGAGTGAACAAGAAAGTCCCCGCCCTCAAGGACCCTACCGCCCAGAAAGGGGAGATGACTGGTAAACCATAAGAGGGCTGAGCTGGATGCATTCTGAAAGCCATGCAGCAAGGTTTGCCTGCAGACCGTGGAATACAGAAGGAAGGTTGTGTTTCAGGTGGCAGTGGCTATAGAAGGAGCATGTTGGGGGATCAGAAGTTTGTTTTGTATGTTAGGTGTTAGATTTGAGGTGCTTTTTAGATTGTCCGTGTGCTGGAGTGGCAGGTAGACACACGCGTCTGGAGATGTCAGTGCGGGGGTACCCTGCTTAACCCATAAACCTGGATGAGATCAGTGTCCTGGGCGGCAAGCTTATATGAGGACCATCACTGGGCTGTGGCCCACACCCCAAGTGCTCCAACACCTATGACAAAGAGGGCAGAGCAGTGTCCTATAGGCCAAGTGGGAAAAGCAATCTAGGGGTCAATGATCAGTTGTGTCAAATGCTATAGAGGCCGACCCTGGATCTGGTATCATAAGGCTCACTGGTGACTGGACATTGCTCTTTTGTGGGAGCAGTGGGAATGGCTTCAAGAGAGAACAAGAGGCAACTCCATCCCCAGGTATATACCCAGCGGAAACAAGCAGATGCATGCACCAGAAGACAAGTCCCAGCAAGGCTGTCCAGAACAGTGTGCTTGTCACAGCCAAAACATGGGGCCATTCAAATGCCCTTCAATTGTAAAACAGATAAATTCTGGTATCTGCATTTAATGGAGTACTAGGCAGTGGTCAAATGGAATGAACTACAGGCCACTCTGATAGAAAGCAGACCACAGCTCTCTGTGGGCAGGTGGGAGAAGGTGGTCTAGGTGCAGGTTCTCCAAGGGCTGTAACATTCTAATTCAATGGTGTTCGCTTGGTGTTAACTCGTTGGGCTGGGTATTTATGATCTGTTCATTTTTCTGCATGTTATACTTCAATCAAAGCATTTATTACAAAACAGAGTGTAATGGGGAGGGGGGAAGAGGGAATGCGAACAATGGGCTCAAGCCACTCTGAGGAGCTGTGCTCTAAAGGGGGCAGAGAAACCTTGGAGAAAGTGTGCGACATTCCCAGTGCACCGGAGGGCGAGGACGCACTCTCCTGGGCAGGGCGGCAGACTGGGCGCGCTGGGGAACCGCGGTCCTGGGAGGGCGAGGGCAGACTCCTAAGTCTCCATCATCTCCCACGCCCCCGCCAAGTCCCTTCCCCACCGCCCTGACACCCCTGGAGAGTTCTCGTTCCTCCACCGCAGCCCCCCAGGTCCTCCCTTCACGACCTGACGCACGGCGGGGACTTAGCAGGGCGCCCGCACGCCGCAAGGCCGACCACCGCCCCCCGGCGCATTCCTCCGGCCGGCACCCGATCCGTTCCGGGCCGCGGCTGGGAACGCGGGACGTGACGCCAGCGGGCCATACACGCCCAAACCCCGAAGTCATTCCCGACGGCCGTGCGGCCGCGGGCCGGCTGCTCCGCCGCTGTCCCCGCGGCCAGGCCGAGGCGGCACTGGCCTCCTGGGCCCGGGACCCCGGCCCGTCCCCCGGGCCCGGCGGCCGCACGGCCTCCGGCCTCCCCAGCGTCCCCGCTCGACGCGCCGAGGCCTCCGAGCCCCTCCGGAGGCCCCAGGTCCGGGCCTCCCGCGCCCCCGGCCCTCACCGGTGGAAGGTGAGCTGCTTCCTGCGGCTGTTGTAGCGGTTGCAGCACTGCCGGGCCGCGCACGACTTCGGCATCTCCGGGCCAGGGCCGCTGCCCCCAACAAAGATGGCGGCGGCGGAGCCCCTGGGCGCGCGGGGCGGGGCGCCGGGAGCGGGAGGCGGGCCTGGTCTGGCTCCAGGGCGCGCTCACCCGGAGGTCCCCGCGACTCGCGTCGCCCCAGGGTCGGGTGGGCCCTGGGCGCCACGTCAAGGGGTGCTCGTGGCCACAACTCAAGCCTGAAGCCCAACCCCCAAGCTTGGGCCGGTGCAAGTCTCACCCTGGTTCGCTACAGCCGGTCGCCCGTCACCTTGTTTTGCCGACCCCCCCCACCCTGTCCCTCACGCAAGACACACCACTAACAGTCTGGGATCCCTGGAAACCAGGAAGACCCAACCCCCACTTTAGTCAATATGAAGGCCTCGAGAAGTGTTAGTAAGCAGGTTTGGGCTCTGATGTCGCAGAAGGGTCTAGTTGGCCACTGTTGGTCTCAGAGGCAGTAAGATCAGGCACTGGGAACCCCAAGAGTGAGCACCGGTGACAGTCCCATCCCAGGCTCGCAGCGCCTCTGAGGCTGCAGCCTCACAAAGCAGGTGCATCACTCGCCAGGGTTTAAGAACTAATCCAGAATTTGACAGAGAAACTGAAAGCTATTCATGTCTACTCACACTATAGTTTGTTTCTGAAGAAAAGTATTTTAAGAGCCCTGGGCATTTTTGAGTTTGCTAATAAACACAAACTCAGACTTGAACTTCCCAGAGTCCTCAGGTGATCACAGTTTGGGGAGGTGATGGGGGGAGGAGAAACACAATTGTCCTTCAGCGCAGAACACAAGCACCTGAAACTAGACATGAACCTCAAAGTAGCAATATATTTATTTACAAAATATACAGTTTCACAGAAACAGCTTCGCTTTATACACATAAACTTTAAAATTACACAGAACCATGTAAACGATGTTAAGTGTCTGGCCTGGCCAAAGCCCGTGGAAGGGGCCTACTTTGGGGATAACATCTTTCCCTCCCTTCATTAGCCACCAACCAGGAGCCCCTGGATGGATCATGCCTAATTTGCATATAGAAGCTGATTGCAGCTGCCCAGCTCAATCTAAAACAAAAACAAAGGTGTCTGACTTTTTAAGACACCACCCACGGGGATAGATCTGTTAAAAGAACAAAAATGCAATCAAGGAAACAAACGGAGATGAGTATCAAATACATTCCAGAGGCATCAAACCTTCCCGCACATGTAACAATCATGTAACAATTGCCAGATTGGGAGTTCCACTCTAAAATCAGTCATATTCTTCACATGCACTTTAAAAATCTTATGGAGTTTTTAAAAAAGAAGAAAAACACTTTGGAACTTTGGTTATTGTCACGGTGAGGACACTGGACAGGCATTGTCACGGGGCAGATCTTTGGCAAATTCCTCTCTGCCTTGTCCTGGATGTCTGCCCTAGTCAGAGCCAGATAACTGTCTGGAGAGAAGGTTGTTTCTAAACCAGCTTACTATTTTCTCTACAGAACATCATCTCCCTTGGTGAGCTCCACATATAAACTGGGTTTCAGAAACTTTCTCTCTACCTGTATGTTAATACAAGCAACAGAGTATTTTTTAAAAAATAAGACAGTTGACTGGACACGTGTGAAAGATTCTAGGACAAAAACATGAGCTCTGAATAGCCAAATTATGGTCCAAACCCCTTGTTGCTTCAGTGAGAACGTGGAAGTGTGCCTGGTGGCCCTGCACAAAGGTGCCACATGAAGGGGAAGCCCCTGGCAGGGATCCCACAGGCCTATCCTGCTGCAAATAAACATGACTAACTTGGGGCATTCTTCCCTTTCCATGCCTTAGGAGAAACAATGCTTATGAAAACATACCCATCAATTTACAAAACATGTTTGAGAACAAGAACTTGAACTGCTAATGAGCAACATCAATTTTGGAGAAAGCTGAAGCCCTCCTCTCCTCCCAGCCCCAGAACCACCAGTGTCCCGGGGCACAGTGCCCTTGAACAGAGTTCTGCAGGGGCTTCCGGTGCAAACTCCCTGGTTTCTCCAGAGCTACCCCTCACAGGGGCCTCCCCAGTTCAGGATACTAGTGGAGATCTGAGGAGCTCTGCACAGTTCAATGGAGCATTCCTGAAGGCCTGTTACCCTATCACTAACTCACCAATGTAAACCAAAAAGAGGACTCAAGTCCTAACCTTGCCCTGTGGAACCAGCAGGCCAGCCTGTGTAAAGGGCATACTAAGACCTACGCATAGGAGAGGCCTCCCTCCCAATTCTCCTTTACCCATAATTCAGAGGAACACCATTTGGGTTCCAGTGATTGCCTGTCCTTTATGTTGCTACCAGAGTAAGGTGAGGGGAAGAGATGAGGAATGAACCTAAATGCCCCACACCTGGAACGCACTAGCCTAGGCCTCACCCCAACACCTCACACACCACCTGGAGAGAGAAAGGGCACTCAGCAAGGAATCGGCCAGTACTTTTGGCTGTATCGTGCAAAAAAACAGGTTTTTTACATCGTGCAAAACAGGAAACTGAGTTATGAACACAGGCCACCTCAACCAACCAACCCCCTTTTTCCACAGAGAAGCGGCCACATTGTCCCTTTTAACAAACAGAAGGAAACCTAAGAACCACGAGCTAGCCTGCCACCGCAAGGCTCCTCTCAGAGTGAGGCCAGAGGGCTCCTGCAAATGACCAGCAGCAGCCGAGGCAGAGGGCAGGCCACTAAGGGGCAGCTCTGATGGGTGCTGTACAGACACTTTTGGTAAAAGACTTAACACACAAGAAAAAGCTTACACGTATGGCTGTTCGTTAACAGGCCGGGGAAACCGAACAACTCCTCTCCCCAACACAGTGGAAGCAGGAATAACAGCTAGCACTTGTTCCAGTCAGCGGAAACTTGTTAACAATGATAGCAAAAACTCACGACTACCATGTACCCTCATTTTCAGCTGAACCAAACCCACTGCACTTGGGTGTTTAGTCCACCTCCACTGCAGAGAACACAGCTCTGGCAGCAGCTTTGGCCAACGAAGATTTTATTCGGTCACTATGTACAGTTTCTACCTTGGACATCCTGTCCTTTTGCTTAGGCACCTGAATGGCAGGGATCTGCCCGCACCAGAGCGGAGAGTTCTGTGCTCAACTAAGAGAGGGCGCAGAAAGCCCGCTGTCCCTTCGTATTCCTGGAGGCAGCCTCCTCGCCCGCCCGTAGTCAGTCCAGAAACAGCTTCCGGGAGCCCATACGGGAGCGGTTGGAGCGGCGGATGTCAAACTTGGAGTCCCGGCACTTTTGGCAGACAAACACTTCCGGAACATTGGATTTCCGGATTTTGGCACAGGACAGGTGAATCCAGGTGTGACACTCGTTACACTCGATCATAGGGCGGCCTGCAAATGGCTTCATGCAGAAGCAGGTGACAAGGTCCCAGGAATCATCATCTGGAAGGAAAGAAACACATGAGGATGGAAAATAACTTTCAGCCCCTCTCCACCAGGAAGCTGCATATCCAACAAGGAGAGCAGCTGAGTGTTGACGAGACCTGTTACTTCACTAACAAAAACGCTTTCGACGTCGCTTAACGATGACACTTCTCTCTGAAAAACGCAGAAAATGCACAAAAGGCACTGAAGTGTGGGGCCACCAGCTATTACCCAGGAGATGCTTACTTATGAGCCACATGATCTTTATATTGTGAGGTCTGTCTCGAGGTCTCAGCTCACTCTAGCAGCGTCAACCCCTTCCTGACCCCCAAGGTATCTACCTTCCTGCATTTTCCTCCTCCCTGGAGATGGGGGGGCACTCTGCTGTCATAATCCATAAAAAGACCAAACCCTCTGCCCCAGAGATGACTACTTAAAATAACCTCTTCTAACCACCAGCCAATAAGTGGGTCCACCCTTCAGGGACACTTACCTGAGTCCACCATTATGTCCTCATCATTGCCAGTGCTGTCCTCATCTCGGAACACCACCTGCTTTCCCTGCCGGACGATAGTCCGTTTGCCTTCAGTTTTTATTTCTTTGACCTGATCAGGTGACACCGTGGCACAAGATCCACTCGAGGGTGTGTCGGAGTCCCAGCCTGAGCAGGGGTCGCTGGGGGCCTGGGGAATATCCTGCAAGGTGGGACTTGTGGGGGTCTCCCCGTACGGATCAGCAGCGTCCAGCTTCAGCAAGCCACCCCTGTACCCGTCCTTCTCGGGCACGTCACTGTCCCTTCGCTTCCTCTTCTTCTTCTTCTTCAGCTTGTCCGTCTTCTTTCTGTCCAGCAGGAAGTTGCTGGGCTTGGCTCGTTGCAGGAGAGTGGGCTGCAGGTGGCTAAAGCAGCGGTCAGAGACTGGCAAGGGCACTGAGGACGCAATGTCAGTGAAACCAGCATCCCAGCCGTCACTGTCGATGGTGCCAGCGGTGCTGTTGGCAGGGCTGGGGCTGCTCCTCAAAGGGAGTTCCTACAAGGATGGAGGCAAAGGTGGCAGGTTCTGATTACTGAGGCCAGCCTCCGGCAGAGCAACCCCAGCCCTCCCCTAGCCAGGGCGAGCCTCCAGCGATGGGTGCGCACAGCCCTGGGCTGCTCAGTTCTCAGAAACAGCAGCGACATTACTAGTTTAATATGACACCACCAAAGGTGAAAACACCTTCCCTTGCTGAACACTCAGCCAAGAAATCAGCCGACATTCAACAGGCATCTGTGGAAAAGACGCTACAGATGCCCTCTCACGTCCTCTTACCTCTCCCTGACTGTAAAATCTCTCCTTCCCCTTGCCTTCCCAAGAGATACATTTTTTTAATTAATTGAATTTAAATTAGCTTTGAGAATTTCCTGACACTTTTAAAAAACTAGAGACATCCCAAAATATTACAAAATCAAAGTAGGTAATTACTGCCCCAAAGCAGTGAGCTGAACTCTATGGCTCCTTCAGATCATTCGAGCACATTATCTTCAAATAGTGGAACTCGGCTTGGTACAAGGCAAGAACTATCCACCATGTGGCAAGTGGAAATAATAAACCATACTGGGATTTAGAAACCTAGAAATCCTGGATTCTTTTATTTTTAGTTTAACCAATATGAACAAGTTCTCTGACGCTGGGGCCCCACACCAGCTCTGCCCAGTCTGCCCTCTCAGCAGGGAAAAGGAGATCTTCTCCTGCGTGGCTCCTAACCACGAGTCCCTGAAGGCTCCAGTGTGTCGTCCTCACAGCAACCAGGAGGCTACCAGACAGACAGGGTGTGCACCCCCATCCACACATCTCCTTGAACCCTAAGCTCCACCATTAATTAGCTGCTGACCTAGAGCAAGGCAGTTCCCTCCCTGCACCTCAGTGTCCCCATCTTTAAGCTGGGGATAAAAAATAGCCCCTACGTCATAGCAATGTAAGAGCCAAGAACAGTGTCTAGCCATAGCAAACACTCAGTAATTACTGGCCATTAATAAGAGCAAGCAGATATCAAAGACAATATTTACAAATAAACTTTGAAAGTTTATCAAGCCATTTCTAGACAAGCCTGTACTTTCTATTGCAGCTTTAGGAACCAATTCCCTGGCTGACCTGTTCCCAAGAAACAGTTCTGCGGAACCACTGCCTCGGGTCATCCCAAGCAACATCTTCCAGATCCACTGCCCCCCGTCCCTCGGGGCACCCAGGGCACGCAGTGAGGGTGTCCGGCATGACTGCCCAGCAAGAAAGCTCTCCAGAGCTCAGAAGTTTACCTCCTTCGGATAAGGGATGTATCCAGCATAGGCCAAGACGAAGGTGCAGAATTTGTTGAAGTCCTCCACAGTCCTGCGTCTCTTGTAACTGGGGGAGTATTCCTGTTACCAGGGTAGAAAAGAGAGTATGTTGAAGGAGACACTTCTGGTTGGAATCCCAGAAACAAAGCAGGCTGGAGCTTTTATCGTCAACCACTCAAAAAATACACTGTTAGATTTACAGACAGTCTAGAAACAAGATAAGGTAAGTTCGGGTCAAGAAATAACACCATTTTCAAAAAGTTGAAAGAGGAGTATTAAGATTTTTATGCCAAGAATGCTGGGAAACTGGCTGGGAGATAAAAGATCGTACAAAAGTCTATTTCTTAGCGCTCATGTGGCATTTTCTGACCTTATCTGTTAGTCTCTGCAGGCCTATCCAGGAGCTCTTAATAACTAGTTTTTTTGCTAGATTTTTCCATTTTGAATACAAACAGCTGCTGTGGCTGTAAGTAAAGTACTTTCAACGATTTCAAAAATCAACTACCCCTTATCTGTCAGCTCTCTCAGAAGACTGCCACCTTCCGACCTGGGAGGGACTGGGGAGCAGAATTACACTTGACCTCGCCCAGCCAAGGCAACCTGAGGGCCCCCTCCACTCCTCCAACAGTCGCACCCATACCTCTCCTAACTCAGAGAATAAACCAGAAGAATTCCTGCCAGGCTTAGCTGCACATTTAAGATGCAATACTAGAGATTTCTGCATGTGAGTCCCTCCCTCATTCAATCTAGTAACACCCATAACAAGAAGGGATTTTCTCCTAGGCGCCTACAATGGGAGAAAGAGCCCTTATTTGCTTCCAGGCAAAACAGCTGTGCTTTATTACTGTTTACTCGACCAGCATGTTTACGGAGATTTCCTTTAAGCACTTTATCACCCCCATGCTCCCCATCCTTACCTAGGTGCTCAGTTAGCATTTCCAGAGCCTGGGACCCAAGGCCCTGCTAGGTGCAAGCCAGTGGGAAATGGGGGAGCAGGGGACCTGGGCCCACCCGTCCCTCAGAGGCCCGGGAGAGCCGCGAGGCACAGGCATGTGGCGCACAGGTTTTTATTCCAGAGTCCACTTTTTAAAAGAATGTTCTCAACTTGGTTCTGGCAAACCACATACTCTCGACCCCCGCGGACCCCGAAGGCTGCTCCGTCAGGCACCGGAGGCAAACGCAGCGCGGTGCCCGGCGTTTCCCGCACGCGCGAGGCCGGGCCCCCAGCCGGGGAAACGCTGGCCGGCCGGGGCGGGAGGGCCGAAGCCCCGGTGCTCAAACTCGGGGAGAACTTTCATTTCGGCGGGGACCGCGCAGAAGTGGGTTGGGAGCCGGGACGCACAGCGGGAGGCGGCGGCGCCCTCCGGCCCAGCGGGCGGGGACACTGCGCGGGGTCTGCGGGGGCCCGCACCGCCCCCACCCCGCCCGCCCGGCGGCCGTCAGAGAAAGCAGATGGCGGCGCGGCCCCCTCCCCGCGCTCCTGCGGAAACCGCCCCCCGCCGACACTCGGCCCCGGAAGGTGCGGGGCCCATCCCGCAGGGATGCGGGGGGGCGCCGGGCAGAATCTGGGGGTCCCGGGGCGGCTCCGCGAAGCCCCCAGGGCCGCAACGAGACGCGCGAGCGCCCGGCGCAGCCTCCCCTCCCCCACCCGCCCGCCCGCGGTCGCCGGACCCGCACCCGAAACCCGGCGAGCCTCGGCGGGGGGAGGGGACCGCGCGGGGCCGCAGCGGGGGGACGGCCCGGAGTACCGAGGGCCGATCCCCGGAAGGAGGGGGAGTGAGTAGTCGGGGCGGGGCGAACAGAGCCCGCGGGCGGGGGCCGGGGGGCGGGGGCCCCGCAGGGGGAGGCGAGCTCGCCTGGGGATGGCCGGGGGGCGACCAGGCCCAGGTCTCTGGGAGGGCTGGGGACTCCTAAGGACGCGGGCCCCCGAGCACCGGGGGCGGCGGGGGCCGATCGGGCCTCGCGCGGAGTCAGGGGGCGGGGCGCGGGCCGCCGGGCCCGGGGGATTAGGGGAGCAGCGGGGGCTGCGCCGAGCCGAGCCCCGTCCAGAGGGGGCCGCGAGCCCCCGGGAGGGGGAGGGGGACTCCTGCGAGAGAAGCGGGAGCACGGGCGGGCGGCGGCTTGGACGGCGTCCCCCGGGCGGGGACGGAGTAAGCAGGCCAGCGGGGAGGGGCTGGGGGCGCCGACAGGTCCGGGGGCTGCCGGAGGCCGGAGAGGAGCGTCCCGGGGGAGAGGGGTGGGCACAGCGGCCCTGGGGAAAGGGCGCGGGGAGGACGCGGACGTCCGGGGAAGGGACACCGAGGCTAGGGCCAGCGGAGAGAAGCGGGCGCGGGCCCGAGCAGGGGGCGGGGGTGGGGCTCCCGGGGGGCGCTGAGGGAAAGCCGGGGGAGCGGGAAGGCGGCGCTCAGGGAGACTGGGGTCCGGCTTCCCGGGGAGCGCAAGATCACGGCGGAGGTGGTCGGGGGCGATCCGGGCACAGCTTTCACTCACCTCCGGGTGGAAGGCGGCGGCGCAGGAGTCGGAGTCCATGTTCCGGGCGGGGGGCGGCGGCTGCGGGAGTGCAGGGGCCGGGATGCGGCCGCGGGGCCGCGGCGCCGCTCGGGGCTGGGGGCTCCGGCGGCTGCGCAGGGCGAGGGCGGACCCGGGAGGGGTCGCCCCGGCCGAAGGTGATGGGGGCCTCGGCGTGTCGCGTCCCGGGCTCTGTGCTCCCGGGCTCTGTGCTCCCGGCCTGGCGGCTCCACAGCCGAGCAGAGTGGGCGACGCAGCTCCCGCGGCCGGCGCGGCAGGAGAGGCGGGAGAGTCGCTGCGGGGGGGGGGCGGCGGCGGCGGCGAGCGGGAACCCGACCGGCTCCCCGACCTGACGCCCAGTTCGGCTCGTGTCTCGGGAGGGAGGGCGGGAGAGCCGCGGGGGCTGTCGGGAAATGTAGTCCGGTGGCGACTGGAAGGCGAGGGCGCGGGGGCGTGGCGCGAGCCGGGCGAGGGGCATTGTGGGGGCCGTAGTCGCGGCCCCGCCAGAGTGGCGCACAAAGGCCGCCATGAGGACTCCAGCTCCCATGGGGCTCCGCGCCGCGGCGGTCGGTGTGCGGAGGCGGTATCCTCGGGGCTCTGAGCCGCGGGAGCGGGGGTGGGGGGGGGCTCGCGCCGGCCTGGCCGCTGGGGGGAGGGGCGGCGCGGGCGGTCGCGCCTGGGTCTCCGCAGGCGGGGTCGGCCGGGGCGGCGTGGGCGGTGCTGACGGCCTGGGTCGCCAGGGGCGGTGGCGGTGGCTGGCGCCTAGTCTTTCTCCTCTCGCGCCTGGGGTTTGCGCCCCTTTGTGGGGCAGGGGTCCCCGCGGTCGGGCGGGAGTCGGTGGCGGGGGGAGCGCTGACGTCGCCTGGGCCGGGCGGAGCGAGTTTGTTTCCGCCGCTGCGGGTGTCCTGGCCGGCTGCTGCCGGCTCGGGGCGTCCGGGGACCGCTGGGCGATCCCCACAGGCATGGGGTTGGACGAGGCGCTTTCTTCGTGGTAGCTGCGGTTTTCGCTTTTGGGTGCCGGGTTAGTGTATTAAAAACAAAACTCGATGCCAGCGTTGTCAATGTCTTAAAGATGTTTGCCTTAAATTCGTTTTTTGTTTTCGCCGTCGCTTGACCTTGGGACTCCCCCTCTGTTTTCTCACTCAACATCCTGAAAACATTCTTCATAGGATTACAACGGTGGAGGGTGAGGTGAAAACATGGTATGCGATATTTGGTATTGACATTTACATTCACCTTGTTTATTGATACTTAATTGACCACCGGCAGTGTTAAAATGCCAGACCACCAAGTATTTTGCAACTTTATATGTCGAAGGTTGACTCTGAATACTTAGTTGACTGCCCTGGTGTTCTTTACACGTTTGATAACCATTTGAAAGGAAAAAATGAATATACAAAATGCAGATGACTCAATAACATTTGGTAGCTTCCAAGACAAATTGTTAAAGGGGAGTAACAAATTTTTTATTTAAACCAGAAAACAGACTCTTGGACTTACTGGAACGATGAGGTTATTTGACAGAATGCTACATTAGTTGGCTATTACTATTTCAGTTGTTAAGATAATTCTGATGAAAACATTTAGAGTGGTTAACGGAGTTTATCTTAGAAATGTTTCTCTGAGCGTCAGTTGCCTAAACTATAAAATTTTAGTTAATGCCTGGCTTAATAAATGGTAGTTTACCGTTATTGTTGTTCTTTTATTATTTCTGCAATATCAGAGCCCATTGGAGGGCTCCCCAGAGGTGATAAATTGAGGTGCTTTATGAGGTAAAACAGATAAATTCTTAAGAGAAAAACAGAGACATTTTGGACTTGGCCTGTCAATACTTTATTAACAATTTCTTACAGAATTGTCAAATTCAAATGATTTAGCCACGGATTTGGAATGTTCCCTGATCACTGTGGCCAGAGCAAATATCCTGAGGTTAGCCAGTGCTACCCAGGGTCAGATTCACCAGGTGCAACTTGTTCTGCCCAAATAAAAAGAGCTAAGAAAGTTATTATCTCCCCATTCAGTATGATGTTGAAAAGAAGTAAAGAAAAGAAAATTAAAAAAAAAATTTTTAAACAAAAAAAAAAAGGTTATTATCCTATTGGTAGTTTAAGCATGTAAATACCAAAAAGAATTACTACTAGAGGGGAAACACAAATGAAAGAACAGTGAATTTTTTTACATCTGGTCGTTATTCCCTATGGTAAATTTTTCACATAATAAACATTAAATCGTTTCCCACACACACAGATTAAGAAACTGATTCTCCCCCCATAATATGCCAAAATAAAAAAAAAAAAAAAACTGATTCTCAAACTTCAAATGAATTAAAGGATTTGCTCAGAATAATAATGGACTTGTTGGAAAACTAAGCCTAAAATTCAAGGACTTATATTGGGACCACTAAGTCACACTAAGGAAGGAAAATCCCAAACTTTGGTTGTGTCATGTGACAGGTTTTCAAACCAAGTTGTAACTTCCTCAGAGTGGTTATTCAATAGATATTTCTGGGATATATCCTCAGTAAACAGTAATTCTTAGTACATAGGTGTAATCAGTACCTTCCTGCCACTCCAGTGAAAGAGAAAACTTCATGGAGAAAGGACTTTTTTGTGTCTCCTTCAATTTCCCTTAGAAATTTAGACATTAATGTTTACCATCCCTTCCCTAATCTCAAATAAGGACTATAGCCATGCGCAGTCGCCGTATCATAGCCAATGAGGACTATATGAGGTGCACGAGTATTGCTAATTGAAAACTTTTCCCAGTACTTAAAGTCATTATTGGCAATATTTGGCAGTCTCTATGGAGACTGAACCAAAAAAAAAAAAAAAGGACTTTAACACCAGTAGTTGACCTAAACTTAATACCATAAAATATAGCTGTGGGGTAATAAAGTTCATTTTCTCTGTATGGTAGGCTAAGGTTTGTTCATTATCTCTAGTTTATTTCTCAGGTGTACTGTACTACTCCTTGGGTTCCAGGGGGTGAATCGTGAATTCCTTGATTAATTCAAGAGCATTAGCCACAGTAGCCAGATGTATCTAGTGTCTAGTCTATGATTCTTTATTTTCTGGTTAAAAAAAAAAATTATACCTGCTACTGAATGTTAATTCTCAGATGATTACAGTTGCTTAGGAGAGATGGAAAAGAGCCAACATTAGCACAGGTTGTGACAAGTTAAAAATACTAAGAATACCATGGTTTCCCAGTAAGTAACTTGAGAATGTAGTTATTTTAATTGAGTTACCAAATATAGCTTCACCTTCCTAAATCTCACTGGCTACACTGCATTCATTTAGGGGAACATTCATTCGGGAAAAGCTTTCTGCTTCCATTTTAACTCTTTGTGCTTGAGTGTGGGTGTGAACATAACCAAAGATTTATTTTTCTCAGAACAATTTTCTAATGTTTCAGCTTTTTTGTTCAGCTTAATAGTATAGTCTCATGAATTCTTCTCACCCTCTGTTTTCTGCCTTGCTCCATTTCCTTGTTCCATTTCCAGGAGATGGAAAACAGTGAAAATTCCTCAAAATTGTATTGCTTTCAACTTTTGGTACCTTAACTACTGTATGAATATATATGAATGAATAATTTGAAAACATTAATCTCTAGACTATATATTATCAGCTTTTCACATAGTGAGGAATATGGTTTATGCATAGAAGAATCAAATGGGTTTCTTGTATTATGGTTCATACAAGTAGAATGTAAAGGTAATAGCTAACACTATGCCAAACTGTTTAAAATGTTTTTACTCACAATATCTCTTTTTTTTTTTTTTGAGACAGAGTCTCGCTCTGTTGCCATAGCTAGAGTGCCATGAAGTCAGCCTAGCTCAGAGCAACCTCAGGGCTCAAGTGATCCTCCTGTCTCAGCCTCCCACCATGCCCAGCCAATTTTTTCTGTTTTTAGTAGAGATGAGGTCTGGCTCTTGCTCAGGGTGGTCTGGAACTCCTGACCTCAAATGATCCTCCTGCCTTGGCCTCCTAGAGGCTAGGATTACAGGCGTGAGCCACCCCGCCAGGCCCCACTTACAATATCTCTTTTACATATGTAAATGCATTTAGTAAATAGAGAATGCTGTAACACTCCTTAAAGAAAAAGGTTTATATATAGTAAGTGCATTACAAGCCCAGTGCATTAGGAGGCCCAGAATCAGAAAAAATCAGGATGGTAGCAGAGCATGCTGGCTCAAGCCTGCAGTCCCAGCTACTGAGCCTAGCAGTTCAAGGCTACAGTGAGCCATGAACAGGCCACTACCCACCAACCTGGGAGACAAGGGGACCCTGCCTCTAAAAAGAAAAAATAAGAAAAAAAAATCAGGTGTGTAATAGAGAAAAAGGCACAATCATGGTGTTTACAACTAATTGATCACAACCAGTTACAGATTCCTTTGTTCCTTCTCCACTCCCACTGCTCCACTTGACTAGCTTCAAAAAAAAAAAATTTTTTTTAAAGTCACGGTCATTTCTGACTCTATACATACTAAGGTATGAGTTCCTAAAAGAGGCTAATAGCTTAGCAGCTTTTAAAGTGATCTCAATCACCTTTTGCTCTGTCTGCCCAAAATTAGAATTTAAATATCAAAATTAAGTAGTTTAAATTTGTAGAATTAAATAGTACCATTATAGGCTGAGTGTGGTGGCTTCATGTCTGTAATCCCAGCATTTCGGGAGGCTGAAGTGGGAAGATTGCTTGAGGCCAGGAGTTGGAGACCAGCTTGGGCAACACAGCAAGACCCCTGTCATCTCTATAAAAAATAGAAAAATTGACCGAGAAGGATGGCACACTCCTGTAGTCCCAACTACTCAAACAGCTGAGGTGGGAACATTGCTTGAGCCCAGGAGTTTGAGGCTGCAGTGAGCTCTCATGATGCCAGTGCACTCCAGCCTGGGCAACACAGTGAGAACCTGTCTCTAAAACAATAAAGTAAATAAATAGAACCATTATTTGTTAAACCACATTATCACACATTAAATCACATTGTCTTGAACAAGTTACTTAGGCAAAGAGTATTTTCATTATTTTAGAATAAACTTCTAAAACCTTCATGACTGAAGTTTATAAATACAAACATTTCCCCATAAACTACTACTCATTTGGCAGAGTTAACATCATCCTCACCAAACAATGTTTCCACCACACCATTGTGTTGGATGATCTTGGAAGAGTTTAAATCACCTTAATTCATACAGTTAGCTGATTATATAGATGGCATTGTCATACTGAGATCAATGAATTTCTCATATTCTAATTTTGAACTCATGAGACTGACAAGCAAAAAGAGGCATTAAATAGCATGCCTGGGTTAGTAGGTTATTTTAAATTCCAGACACAGCTGATAGGTCTAAATCCGTTCCCTTCTTTTCTAACTACATTCCTTTATTGACTTAACTCTATATACACATGGTCTCAAATGCTTGCCTGTTAGGTCCAGGATATCAATAATACTTTTCTCAAGAACTGAAATTTTAATTTAATTTTATTTGTTGTTGTTGTTTTTGGGAGTTTTTTTTTTTTTGAGACAGAGTCTCACTTTGTTGCCCAGGCTAGAGTGAGTGTCCTGGCGTCAGCAACCTCAAACTCCTGGGCTCAAGCAATCCTCCTGCCTCAGCCTCCCGAGTAGCTGGGACTACAGGCATGAGCCACCATGCCCGGCTAATTTTTTCTACATATATTAGTTGGCCAATTAATTTCTTTCTATTTATAGTAGAGACAGGGTCCTCACTCTTGTTCAAGCTGGTTTCGAACTCCTGACCTCGAGCAATCTGCCCTCCTCGGCCTCTCAGAGTGCTAGGATTACAGGCGTGAGCCAGCGCGCCCGGCCTTAATTTTATTTTGAATTTATTTTAATACAGAGGTTTTGTATGTTTAGTACAGAAAGAAAATGCATGCAAGCAAAAACAAAATGAACCTGACCACCTAGAAAAAATGTTAACTTCACAATTTTTTTCTAGGCATATGAACACATATAACAAATTGGGTAATCGGATTGATTTTTCACTTAACACTATAGTCTTTCCAGTTCAATAAATATGTACATCATCATTCTTCAAGGCTACATAGTAAGGCTGAAACATGATGTTTAAATAACCTCCTGTTAGGAATACAAAAAACCTACTCAGTTCTCAACTCCAGAAACATTACAGACTTAAGCACTGGATTTTCACAAGGTGGATGAGTTGACCCCTAGGGACTACAGTTTTGTTTTTTTTCCCCTACAAACATCCCACTTCCTGGCTCCTCAGACTTTCTTGTCACAAAGCCTGTGCAAGGAAGCTATTGGCCGGGCTCCTGGGCCAAGGAATGCTGCCGCTGCTGTTAATAGCTGTGCGAACAGTCCTTCTATGGGCAACGGGCTGCCCGCCTGGGTACCTGACTGTTTTCTTACTTGGGCCTGCGCTTCCCTTGCTGACCCTGAAACTTAGACCAGATGCATGCCCAGGGCAAGACGACGTTGGATTCTCAAGCAAGAAGAGAAAGCCTACAGTTCTCATTTCGGCGAGGGAATAAAAACAAAACGTCTTCTCCAAAGGCTTTGCCGATCTAGCTGGAACCGAGGAAGCGACGGCCAAGTCCCAGGGTACCTGGCCTGCCCTGGGACCCACGTGGGCGGGGGCCTTCATCAGGAATACCTTTATAAAGGCCTCCCTCCCCCTCCCCCTCCCCCTCCCACCGGCTGCGGGCGGGCCTGGCCCTCTGTAGAACAGGACTGAAGGTGAAATCGAGGTCTTCCGAAAAACTGAGCAAAGCGTACCTTAAACTAAAGAAAAAATGGCCTCCAAGTGAGGGGTCTCTTTTTTTTTCTGTAGTTACGTTGAAAGTGGTACTGTTATCTATTGGGACCAAATTGAGGGAGATTCCTTCCTTCTTCCAATAGGGCACAAGGGACTGTCAGTTTGCTGAATGGCCTCATCTCCTAGTGTTTTGGGCAGTCCTCCGTCTGACCTTGAGCTGACACTTTCCGCACCCTAGTGCCCCTCTGATGGGACAGGAAAACCCGCTCCAGGAAGGCCCGGTGTCCCCCAGCAGGCCTGCACCCTTGGGCGGGGCAGCTCTGGGGCCTGAAGAGGCGTCTCTGACTCCGAAACTAAAACTATGCCTCCCAAGCAGACAAAAAGTTAACGACTGTGTTGCGGAGTTCGAAACTCCTGCAGGAACCGCGGAGCTGATGCTGGAATCGGGCCCGGTGTCACTTATGAATGCGCGCCAGGGGGAAAAAACGTCACCGAAAAACCTTATGCTTTGCTCTGGCTTCGGTCTTTGAATTGTAAAAATCTTATCGCTGGAATCCGCCCCGCGACGGGGTCATCTAGCAACCCTAGAAAGGAGTGGAACTCAAAAACAAACACAAAGCCTTCCTACCGAGCTGCCCTGGGGCTCAGGGGCTCCTGCAGTGGGAAGCCTGGCGCGAAAGGGGTGGCTTCGGTTTAGGGCGCCGCGCCCGCCGCGCCCGCCGCGCCCGCCGCGCCCGGGTTTTGTTGGGCAGCCGGGCCCGGGAGGGTCGCGGGCAGGCCCTGGAGGCGCCCGGGCCCGCGCGCGGCGGCGCCTTCCTCGGAACTGGCGCTTGTCACCCGCCACCCGTGCTCAGGCGTCGGCGGGAGGCGGCAGGAAGCCCGGGAAGGGCGGAGGGAGGGCGCGAGGCGGGGGCGGCGGTGACTCAGCCGGGAGAGCCCGGGGCGGGCGGCCCGCGCGGGGGAGGCCGGCCCGCGCGCTGGGACCCGCGGCCGGAGGGCGGCGGCGCCGGGCCCGAAGGGGTTAAGTGGGCGGCGCCCCGCCCCGCCCGGGCCCGCCCCCCGGAGGCCGCGGCGCCCAGCCGCATTTATAGCGACGATGCCGGGCGCGCCGCGTCTCTCCGCAGGCCACGGCCGCGGCGTCCCCGAGTCCCGCAGCCCAGGCGCCATGGAGCGGCCGGCGCCCCTGGCCGTGCTGCCCTTCTCGGACCCCGCGCACGCCCTGAGCCTGCTGCGCGGCCTGAGCCAGCTCCGCGCCGAGCGCAAGTTCCTGGACGTGACCCTGGAGGCGGCGGGCGGGCGCGACTTCCCCGCGCACCGCGCCGTGCTGGCGGCCGCCAGCCCCTACTTCCGCGCCATGTTCGCGGGCCAGCTGCGCGAGAGCCGCGCCGAGCGGGTGCGCCTGCACGGAGTGCCGCCCGACATGCTGCAGCTGCTGCTCGACTTCAGCTACACGGGCCGCGTGGCGGTGAGCGGCGACAACGCCGAGCCGCTGCTGCGCGCCGCCGACCTGCTGCAGTTCCCGGCCGTGAAGGAGGCGTGCGGCGCCTTCCTGCAGCAGCAGCTCGACCTGGCCAACTGCCTGGACATGCAGGACTTCGCCGAGGCCTTCAGCTGCGCGGGGCTGGCGAGCGCGGCGCAGCGCTTCATACTGCGCCACGTGGGCGAGCTGGGCGCCGAGCAGCTGGAGCGGCTGCCGCTGGCGCGCCTGCTGCGCTACCTGCGCGACGACGGGCTGTGCGTGCCCAAGGAGGAGGCCGCCTACCAGCTGGCGCTGCGCTGGGTCCGGGCCGACCCGCCGCGCCGCGCCGCGCACTGGCCGCAGCTGCTCGAGGCCGTGCGCCTGCCCTTCGTGCGCCGCTTCTACCTGCTGGCGCACGTCGAGGCCGAGCCGCTGGTGGCGCGCTGCCCGCCCTGCCTGCGCCTGCTGCGCGAGGCGCGCGACTTCCAGGCGGCGCGCTACGACCGCCACGACCGCGGGCCCTGTCCCCGCATGCGCCCGCGCCCCTCCACGGGCCTCGCCGAGATCCTCGTGCTCGTGGGCGGCTGCGACCAGGACTGCGACGAGCTGGTCACCGTCGACTGCTACAACCCGCAGACGGGCCAGTGGCGCTACCTGGCCGAGTTCCCTGACCACCTAGGCGGGGGCTACAGCATCGTGGCGCTGGGCAATGACATCTATGTGACAGGTGAGTGGGCTGTGGGCCGGCCAGGGGGACCCCCTGCCAGGGCTCTCAGGGGTTGGCCTGCTCCGCCCCTGGGGAAGCCCAC
>VSMD01111491.1:0-17472 GCA_008750895.1 Mirza zaza
GATAAATGTTACTTCTATATGTCCACTTAGGTGTTGATCCGTTAATACCAATTTGCTGGTGAGTACATGTGGTGCTGGTTCTTCCATTCTTGAGATACTTCACTTAGTAGAATGGGTTCTAGCTGTATCCAGGAATATACAAGAGGTGCTATATCACCATTGTTTCATAAATCTGAGTAGTATTCCATGGTATACATATACCACATTTTATTAATCCACTCATGAATTGATGAGCACTTGAGTTGTTTCCACAGCTTTGCAATTGTGAATTGTGCTGCTATAAATATTCAAGTGCAGGTGTCTTTTTCATAAAGTGACTTTTGATCTTTTGGGTAGATGTCCAGTAGTGGAATTGCTGGATCAAATGGTAGATCTGCTCGTATAGCTTTGAGGTATCTCCATATTGCTTTCCACAGAGGTTGAACCAGTTTGCAGTCCCTCCAGCAGTGTAGGAGTGTTCCTCTCTCTCCACATCCATGCCAGCATTTGTTGTTTGGGGACTTTTTGATAAAGGCCATTCTCACTGGAGTTAAGTGATATCTCATTGTGGTTTTGATTTGCATTTCCCTGATGATTAGAGATGTTGAACATTTTTCATATGTTTTTGGTTATTATTCTTTTATTTGAGAATTTTCTGTTCACATCCTTTGCCCATTTTTTGATAGGGTTCTTTGATTTTTTTCTTGCTGATTTTCCTGAGTTCTAAGTAGATTCTAGTTATCAGCCCTTTATCAGATGTGTAGCTTGCAAAAATTTTCTCCCATTCTGTGAATTGTCTGTTCGCTCTCTTGACAGTTTCTTTGGCTGTGAAGAAGCTTTTTAATTTGATCAGGTCCCATTTGTTTATTTTTGTTGCTGTTGTGATTGCCTTTGGGGTCCTCTTCATAAATCCTTTGCCTAGGCCAATGTCTAGAAGAGTGTTTCCAATGTTTTCCTCTAGCATTCTAATAGTTTCACACCTAAGGTTCAAGTCTGTTACCCAGCATGAGTTGATTTTTGTGAGAGGTGAAAGGTGTGGGTCTTGTTTCAGTCTTTGACATGTGGCTATACAGTTTTCCCAGCACCATTTATTGAATAAGGATTCTTTTCCCCAGTGTATGTTTTTGTCTGCTTTGTTGAAGATTAGTTGGCTATATGAGGATGGTTTTATATCTGGGTTCTCTGTTCTGTTCCACTGGTCAATGTCCCTGTTCTTGTGCCAGTAAAAAGCTGTTTTAATGACTTTAGCCTTGTATTATAGTCTGAAATCTGGTAAATTGATATCTCCTATTTTGTTTTTATTGTCTAGGATTGATTTTGCTATATGGGGTCTCCTCTGGTTCCATAAGAAGCATAAAATTATTTTTTCTATGTCTGTGAAAAATGATGATGGTGTTTTGATAGGGATTGCATTGACTCTGTAGGTCACTTTGGGTAGTATAGACATTTTAACAATGTTGATTCTGCCGACCCATGATCATTCTTGATTTTAGTAATTTGAGTCATCTATTTTTTTTCTTAGTTGAACAACCTAAAGATCTATCAATTTTCTTGATTTTTAGTTTGTTGAATTTTCCTATTGTGTTTTATTCTCTATTTCATTTATTCCTATTCTAATCTGCATTATTTCCTCTTTCTCTTTGCTTTAACTTCAGTTTGCTCTTATTTTTCTAGTTAATGGTGAAAGGTTTGGTTTTTGTTTGAAATCTTTCTTCTTTTTAATATAGGAATTTCAACTATGGATTTACCAGAAAGCATTGTAGCTGCATTTTTTAAGGTTTGACATGATCTTTTTTATCTCATTCATTTTAATACATTTTCTAATTTCCTTGTCATTTTTTCTTTTACCAATTTGTTATTTAGGGGTGCTTTCTTTAATTTCCATTTATTTGTCGATTTCCCAAATTTTATTCTATTATCAATTTCTTTCTTTCTTTCTTTTTTAAGATAGGGTCTCATACTGTTGTCCAGTCTGGAGCACAGTGGCTCAATCATAGCTCATTGCAGCCTTGAACTCCTGAGAGTTCAAGAGATCTTCTTGCCTCAGCCTACCATGTAGCTAGGACTACAGGTGTGTGCCATCATACTCAGCTAATTTTTAAATTGTTTTTGGCAGAGATGGGGTCTCATGTTGTCCAGGCTGCTCATGAACTCCTAGCCTCAAGCAATTCTCCTGTCTCAGCCTCCCAAAGTGCTGGGATTATAGGTATTAGCCAACATGCCTAGCCTGTTACTGATTTTTAGTTTCATTTCATTGTGGTCGCAAAGCATACATTTCAATATTTTAAAACGTATTGATGTTTTATGCCCTAATACATGGTCTATCTTAGAGAATGTTACTTACTCAATGCACTTGAGAAGAATGTATACTGTATTCTGCTGTTGTTGCACGAAGTGTTTTATAGATATCTATTAAGTCTTGTTGGTTTATAATGTTATTCATGTCTTGTATTTCTTTTTTTTAAATTTTCTGCCAAATATTTTTTATCTATTATTGAAAACAGAGTATTGAAGTCTCTAACAATTATTATGGTTTGGGGTGTTTGTTTATTTGGAGACAGAGTCTTACTTTGTCTCCCTGGCTAGAATGCAGTGGCATCATCACAGCTCACCACAATCTCAAACTCCTGGGCTCAAATGATCCTCCTGCTTCAGCCTCCCAAGTAGCTGGGATTACCAGCATGCGCCACCATGCCTGGCTAATTTTTTCTATATATTTTTAGTTGGCCAATAAATTTCTTTCTGTTTTTAGTAGAGACGAGGTCTCGCTCTTGCTCAGGCTGGTCTCAAACTCCTGAGCTCAAGCAATCCTTCTGCCTCAGCCTCCTAGAATACTATGATTACAGGCATGAGCCACTGTGCCTGGCCACTAACAATTATTGTTGAATTGAGTTTCGCTATGGTCATTACAGTTGCATCATGATTTGTCTAAGTGTGGATTTATTTATAATTCCTTCTACTCATGGCTCAGTGCACATATTATTACTCCTGTTCATGGTTCAGTGGGCATATGTCTTCAACTAAGTAATCTCCTTGTTTTTCAGTTTTTGAAATATTCCTAGCCATTACCTCTTCCATTGTCCCCTTCACCCACTATATTTTTGTCTTTTGAATATCTAATTAGATATAGGTTACATCTTCCTTTATGTCTTATGCTCTTCACTTTTAAATTTGGATGCTGCAGGCTAGTGATTTTATTGAGCTGCATTAAATTTATTTCTACCCTTTTTAGGTAACTCAAATCTAATATTTAGTCTGGTCATTACATTGGTCTTCTTTTTAAATTTTATCTTATTGCTTTTATAGTCCACATTTTATTATTTTAAAAATATTTATCTTTAATCTGTAAAAATATATATTATCTAAAGTTCTTGGAGTTCAAATTATGACAGTTTTAGTTTATAATGACTCATTCACGATGGCTTATTTTATAAATTTGAATTATGTGCTTATGTTTAATGAGACTTTCTCTTTTGGGATAGCCAATGAAAATGCTCACCAAATATTACGAGATAGAAGTGTCACTGAGATGCTGCCTAACTTTACCTGGTAGCTGTACACACCCAGACATTGACATGCATGTCATGTGTTTGCATTACACTTCACAGTATTCTCTTTTTACAAGATTTTCTAGAGGAGAGAGAACACAGTTTGAAATCTTGCCACCTCCCATAAATTTTTTCAGGGTCTTCTCTGGGCACATACCATCTGAAGGCAAGCTGAAGGCCATAAAGAAATAAAAAGTACTGTGGGCCCTGTGTATCTGTAAATACCACATATTCAACCAACTGCAGATAAAAAAAAATTGAAAAAATAAAACCAATACAACAATGAAATTAACACAATTTAAAAATACAGTATAACCTACATAGCATTTACATTTTATTAGGTAATATCAGTAATCTAGAGATGATTTAAAGTATTTGGGAGGATGTGCTATAGGTTATAAGCAAATATTACACCATTTTACATAAGGGACTTGAGCACTCATGAGTATTGGTATCCGCAGGGAGTCTTGGAACTGATTCCCCACAGATATGAAGGACAATTGCAGCTCTTCCTCAGGAACAGCTGAGATTGACTTGACAGTACATTATACCAACTGTCAACACTGCTGCTCTACAGCAAAGCCATGGAAGTTCATTCCAAATTTACTCAATAGAAAAGACCTCAGACAATCCCTGGCATACAGAAGAAACTCAATTTTCTATCTTTAGTCTTTCTAATAATATTATAGCAATTATAATATGCCAAGTACTTACATATTGGCCAGTATAGAACAGGGGCAATGACTGGTCCCTTGTTACAGGGATCTGATGGGTACATTGTCCCTGATGTCAATGATGCACATGTGTTTGGTCCAATTTCTCATCACTACTTGGAGGGACATATCTTTCACATGCCATATAATTTTTTTCTTTTTTTTTTTTTTTAGACAGTCTCACTTTGTTGCCCAGGCTAGAGTGAGTACATGGCATCAGCCTAGCTCACAGCAACCTCAAACTCCTGGGCCCAAGCGATCTTACTGCCCCAGCCTCCCGAGCAGCTGGGACTACAGGCATGCGCCACCATGGCCAACTAATCACATGCCATATAATTTCATTTAACATTCAAAACAACCCTGCAAGAGAAGTGAAATTTCTTCCTCTTTAAAGATGAAGCTCAAAGAAGATGAGGCTATTTATGTGGGTAGCAAATGGTAGAGCTTGGATTAAAATCCAAGTTGGCTTCCTTTTAAAGCACTGTAATGCCCACATTCTTAAACGGTACCATATTTCCAATGTCCTTTTCCAGCAGTGGTGTAATAGGAAAGAAATGGTGATATGCGTAAGAATGGGTGGTCAAAGTTTCTCACTCATATGAAATCAGACATTTATTCTGTCTGTAAATTTAAGTCATTACAAATGCCCAAATTGTTTACCATTAAGGTAGGAGCACCCTAAAAGGTTAAAGAAATTGATGATTCTGTGAAGTCACTAATAACAAAACAGCCTTGCTTCTATAAATTTTACAATTATCGTTATAAGGGAAACTGTTTGATGTTTGCAGGAATCTCAAAATCCACAAAGTGAGTAAATGGGACTACTGCAAGAATCCAACCACTTATCTACGGCTAATGGCTTATAGAAGTGGATATATTCATAAATGGAGTATATCACCCTTTAGTAATGCGCTTGGATAAAGAAATAGGGGGAGAAGTAGCAGGCACTATTTTATCACCGTAATGTGGTGAAACTGATAGCTCTAAGATTGAATTTCAGGGAACACCATGTGATGAGACCTCACAAAATCACATTTACAAGGCAACAAATATATGACGTTTACACAATTCCAAGAAATGGTGAGTATGAGTTAATAGTGCAGAACATTGAGGGTAATAATCTAATCTGAAAACATATCTATTGCAGACTGTATGCTGACATTTTCACCCACTGCTGAGAATCTTGATTTCTGAAACAATGTGTTAAATATGTGACAGATAATATTATTTGAAATGCACACTTTATTTCTGGACTCATGATTTATTGGCAGTTTTATGTTAGTTGCCAAGTGGCCTTTAGCTCACCTGAACCAAAGTACACAGTGGAAACCTCACACACATAGAATAAGTTTGCTTATTTTTTTTTCACTGAAGATAAGTGTCTTCAGTTACCTCAAAGGGCAATATCTGAATATTGGAAAGGCAAGATGGATGTTTTCCTTTGCTAGAGAGGTTTGTGTCATTGATGAGTTTTTTCCTGTGAGTCAGTTTTCTGACTTTTAGTAATCTGATCTGATATAAAAGTGGGTGACTGTGATCTCATTCTTGATAATGCAATCCATTATTTTCTACTTTCCCACTTTAGATAAAGAAATATCTGAATTAATAGTGGCAAATTACCAACGATTTTTATAAGAACCAATTTTTGTAAGAAAATAGCTTTTCCTTCTCTTAGATAACTGAGTTCTATTTGCTAAGGAATTGGTATTTATGAATTCCAGAGGGATAAAGAACATATTTATATGGGTCAGGGTTTGCTGTGTTCTTGTGAGATAGTTAGTAACCTTATACTGGAAAACCTTTGGTTTTTCAGAACATTTATAAAAACTAAGTTTTAGAAAATATCAATATGTTATAATTCAAAATAGCAATAACAGAAGATTTTGTTATCTGGATAGATGTTTTATTTTTATTTTTTTTTATTTACTGCTCATTAGGCTTTCTAATATATCTTTAAGCCACTATTTGAGGTTTATTTGAACAAATTTAAACCTCAATTTCTTCCCTGCTGCTTGTTCCAGATTCATGTATTTTCCTATAGGGATAGCTTACATTCGACCAGTTCTGAAATGTTCTACAGGTTATGAAAACTGTGTTTTATTATGGCATTTTCAAGGACCAGCATTTTTGTTTACTAATTGCACAGGACTTTTACTAATAGGTATGATTAATTCTTTCAGTGTTATTTCCTTAAATTTATTTTCCTTTCTCCTAATTTTTTATTGAATGTTGTTATTTTATGTTTATTCTGACAATGATAACAGTATTTAAAGTTATGCATTACAAATAGGATATTTAAACAATTGAGTGTGCCATCGATATGATTAAATTTGACTGTTTATGATTTCAGCTTTAAAGATTTTATAAATGTGGCTTAATATGCCATCAAATTTAATAAATTTTCTTAGCATTTGAAAGAGTGCTTTCAGTAAAATATTTATTAAATCAATCATATGAAATATCTTATCCTGCTCCTCTGTGAAGTTGTTTATTATTTGCCTGCTTGCATTACACAGAAACACAAGAAGTTAAATCAGAAAACCAACAGTGATTACCAAGTTTAGATCATCTTATAATAGCTTTTCAAAATACATCTGACACAATGCTACATGGGAACAAAGAACTTGCTTATTTTACTTTTTCAATATATTTCACCTTGTAGACAAAATAAGTAATATTTATATATGACTAAGAAAAAAATTTATCACAGTTCTTTTGGTTATAGAAATAATATAACTTAAAGGGAAAAAAACTACATAAAATTATATGTATAAAAATAAAGAGTACTTTCACTTTACATAAATAACAGCTTTTGACATCTTGATGAATATCCTTCCAAACTGCCAGAGCATAAAAATGCTTGTGCAAGGTTTTTCATCATAGCATTGCTTTAGAGATTATAAAATTCAAATGAAGAGTTGTTTAATAAATTATGTTATATCACATAATTACTCTGTAAGTATTACAAACAATGATGTAAACCTAGTGTTTACATGGGAAAACATTCCAAAACATATTTTTATGTAAAACAATAGTAAGTTGCAAAGCAGTATGTAAGGTAGAATTATTGTTCTTCAATAAACTTTTAATTTTAGACCAATTTTAGATTTATGGAAAAATTACAAGGATAGTACAGAGAGTTCCCATATACCCCAAGCCCAATTTCTCCTATTAATAATATCTTACACTACTAAGATGTTTCATGTTTACTTTCTGTAGCATTTTATTTGATGAATGCTTCTTGATAAATATCCAGAATTTTTTAGTTGACACCAATAATCTTTGTCTTCTAACAGGAATATTTTATCTTTTTTTTCATTTTTTAAAAGAATATATTTGCTCTTACTCCTTTTATTTTATTATTTTATGCTGCTTTGATATTTCATTCATTTTCATTTTCTATTTTTTCCATCTTCTACTGTATCAACAAACTGCTGGCTAACGGTAAGCTTTTCATCTCCCAGGTAGCTGTTATATATATCTTTACCTACATCTGGTTCTACTTCTATATCTATGTCGATATTTGCATTTCCTCTATGTCTATCTTTACACAGTCTGTGAGTGTTGTATTTGCTCCAATGGTGGTGGCTGTGGTTGTTTTTGTGAAGATACGAGTACTACATAATCTAAGTCTTTGAGTAATTGAAAATGTCTTTCTACTGCAACGTACAATAATCCTAACTTGATGAGGTACAGATGTTTTGAGTCATAATATGTCTCATAACTTTCTATTACATCTTTGTGTTTGGATGTTAGTTTTGTGAATTAACAGTCTGAGAAAGCCTGATAGCTCTTCCTTTGCAACCAGTCTGTCTTTATTTGTGCCTGTGGGTGCGTGCATGCACACGTGTGTGCGTGTGTGTGTGTGTGTGTGTGTGTGTGTGTGTGTGTGTTCGTCTGTTTTGTTTCTGGCAGCTCCACTTTTACCCTCAAAATTAAAACATTTTTCCTAGATCCATCTAAGAATAAGTGACTGAATCTTTCATATAGTTTATAAATATGCATAAAAATATATTTAAAATTTTTGTTTCTGTTTCATTGGCTATTTTTGTTATTAAATCATTATTTTTTTTTACAGGATATCATCTTTATCAGCTAAAAGATCACTTCTATTCCTTCAGAGAAACTGCTGTGGCTGCCTAAGAAGGCCCCAATCTTGGGGGAGGCAGCTGGGAAACAGCTAGCTGCCTACTCATGATCAAGCCCCTGCAAGACACCATAATGTATGTCTTCCCCTGAAGTGAAGCAAATGAAGCTGACTGTGTAAAATACAAAGGGGAAGCTTAGAGAGGAGATATTACATTTCCCAGTGAAGTGGATGAACAAGCCACTAATGAAATTCATTTTGCTGGTGAGAGAAGCACTAGGCTGCAGTGAGAGCAAGGAGGATAAATCTGCAAATCACAGCACAAGTCAGTATCCTTGTGCTTGCTGTAAAGAGAGTGTGAAGAAAGGCTATGCTGCAACTGACGCCAACGTAACTGGGTATGACAAAGTTTGTTTCATGTATAACACCTGCTGAGAACTCTTCATTGTCAGATTTAGTTCTGAAATAATGAAAATGTATATGTGGCAGACTATATAGTGGCAGTAAGAAACCCCAAAGGACTGGCTGAAAGAGTAATACAGGTGATATGCAGGCAGATGAGTGCATACAGGAAGAAAACCAAGCCTGGCATGGGACAAACTCTGTAGCTTTGATAGTGGCTCTGCTATGGCTGGGCAACCACAAGTGATGGTCAGTGACAAGTCCACATGCCAGTCCTGTGATATGAAGAATTACACTGTGAGGTATCAAGGGTACTATATTGCTCTTGATCCAGAAGGACAGTGAGTGACCTGCAGCAGGGTCAACCGTTTCATAACCAGAGGGCACTCTATGTTGCTGCTCAACTGAGGGTCTTACCTGCTGAAGTTTATGGTCATAGAAGGATAGTTTTTCTGTTCCGAGAATGGTAAGAAATAGATAATAACTTAAGAGGTCAATGCTGAGCCATGGTGTCCATAATCATCTGCATTTTCACTGTAAAATTGAATTTTGGGAAACATGGAAAAAAGAAAGAAAAAAAATCTGAGGAAACCAAACAAATAGTACTCAATACATTTCTTTACTCTTTTTGTCCTTTGAAATCTTTCAAGTCTGATTATAAAAAATTATGTTGAGCCCTTTATCGAAAAACGTGGAAATTTATCTAGCTTCAGCCTTCTAAACCAAAACTCTTTGATGTAAGAATTTGGAGTTAATAAATTGTACTATCGTGCACACCACCTGGGGATTGGACATGCTTGAATCTCTGGCACATTGTGGTGAGGGAAGGGTGGTAGGGGCAATATATGTAACCCTAACAATATTTGTACCCCCACAATATGATGAAATAAAAGGGGAAAATAAATTGTACTATTGTATATTTGTCAAATAAAGTGCAAAGTGTGCCAAACAGTGTTAATATAAGGTATGAAAAGTTGACAACTTCAGTTCTGAACACATTTTCATTTGCAAAAGGAAAATCAAATAAAATGTATACCTTATTGCCTTCTCTTATTTGCTAAAGCTTGCAGTGGTATACAGTCAATTTTGTTTAAACAGTGTAACATATGAAGCTTAGCATTTATTATCATTTTAAGGTGTGTTCACTCACCTAATTTAAATAGAGGTGTTTTTAAATCCCTTTTCATAATAACTATGCTACACTTTCTCTGCTCCTAATCCTTTTCATTGTATTTTTTTGTCTTCTCTGAGAACATTTATTATATGTGTCATGAAAATATTCACATAGATCCCATAGATGGTTTTGAGCTTGGATATAAGTTTCAAGTTTGACATTCAGTTGTAGTAAGCACTATTAATTCAAAGAATCCATTTACCAGCAGTTCTCAAAAGTTTTTGTCTCACTAACCCTTTATAAGCTTAAAAAATGTTAAGGATCCCCAAGAGCTTTTGTTAATGTGAGTTATAACTATCTCTATTTACTGTGATAGAAGTTAAAATTGAGAAATTTTTGAAATATTTGTCATTTAAAATAATAAATGGACTCCCCTTACACATTATACAAATAATGTTATTATTAATATTATTGAAAATCATTTTTAAAATAGAATGTCATTCCTTTATAATTTTGAAAATGTATTTCATACCTAGCTTTGAAAAAGATATCTGGATTCTGTATCTGCTTCTGCAATCTGTTACAAATGAAAAAAATTGATTTCATTCAAATATGTAGTTAGGAATGATAGGAGTATTTAACAGCCCTTTTAGATAATTATGGATATTATTCTTTGATACTGCTCAAAACCTTTCCAAAATTTTAGCTTTTGCTCAAAATTTGAATTCTTTCATTGTTATTTTCCTTCAAGTTGCATACTCATTCTGTTCATTTACAATAAAATGTATGAAAAATTCCAAAGTCTAAATAACCCTAGATTGTTAGTTATTCTCCTAGTAAAAATAGTGTTGCATGTAAAACAACTGTACTAAGTTCACAATTTAAACACTTGAACAAGTGCTTCTTCTTCGGACAATCTTTGTATTTTTGTATCCAGCAGAAGTGCTTTATACATACTTTCCCTTTCACTATATAAATCATTTAAAATATGTATTTAAATATCAAAATTTGATAAAGTAAAATTTTTTTCTGCTTCCTCAGAAAACATTCTTAAACAAAACTAGTTTTTGTTTTGTTGTGTGTATGTGTGCATGTTGTTTGGCTTGATTTTACTGTTAGAGCATGGCCTTGAAGTCTTCTAGTTTAGCAGTCCAGTATGGTGCAGTTGTCCTGTTTTGTGCCAAGGAACCAGCAATTTTATTCTCCTTTGCTTTGTAGTCAGTGCAAATGTACACAGTGGAAAAAAAACAAAAACAAAAAAGATGTTGCTTACTTAAAAACTTTTAGCCAAGATTTGTGTATGAGGATTGGAGAGAGGACAGCCTCCATTTTCAAAAATCAATGGAACACAGTTCTGACTTCCTCTCAAGAACAATGACCAGTAGTTTCACCAGGAATTTATGTATAAAGTATTAGCATAAAGTTTTAAAAAAGAGAATGTTTATCCAAATAATTAAAAATATGGGGTTCTAATCTAGATAAAACCATCCAGAAATTTTCCAGATTACTTTTTCTTAGGCATTGGTGACAAAGAAACTCAATAAAAATAACAAACCCTTTCTTGTACCCTGTTTAAGTTAGAATCAAGTTTCTTGGTTGTCAAATGTGTACAATTAGGACTCAGATGTAGTAGATGCTGCATGTATCTTCTCTATTTTACTATCACACATACATTTTAGTTTGTGATGGTGAATATAAATTTCCACTTAATTGTATCTTCTCAACAACTCTAGTTTTATATTTAAGTTGGCATTGTTTATATATTACTCCAAGTGACTGTAGCATTTCAGATTTATGTATTGCTGCAACGGTACTTTATATTTATTCTTAAAAGTTTGTATTTTCCCCCAGACAAAAGTATAAATCATCCAGCAAGAAACACATTCATTATAGCTCAAAGCTAAGTCATCCATAAATATATGATTTCCTGAAGCATCATTTATGTACTAAAAGCTTTTTCATATTAGGTTGATTCGGTGGTCAAAAACTACCATAAATATTTCCAAAATCAAAACTGTGAGTTATACACATTATTTTTTCCAAAAGGATTGCTTTTGCATATTAAAGTTAAATTTGTGACTTTGGTCCTAGTTTTCCTCCAAAGGAAACTTTGCATTTATAAAATCTAGTTTATTGGAAAGATGTAGAACCTAGGGTCTTATAAGCATGACTTCTGCTCAAAATACACCAGGAACCTTTACGTTTATTGCCCAGTTTGTCTTCTAGATATTTGTCAGACCACTGGTTATACTAGCTCCATAGTTCCGTTAGTGTGTTTTAATGTGATTCTTCCAATATTCAGCAGATAATATTAGTTAGATTTATTTAAAAATCATTACTGAGTACCTACAACATATCTAGAAATGTTCTAGGCATATTTTTAAAAATACTTACTTGAAAACTTTAATAGCCAAGATTTGTGTATGAGGATTGGAGAGATGACAACTCCCTGGAGAGATATGGGCCCCTGAGACTCAGAGAAGAGAAGCTGATGGCCCAGCCTGCTAGCGACAGGATTTGAGGTCACCTGTGGCTGACAGGCTCTTTTGGTGGGTTCTGGCTGAGCTTATTTGCAAGTAGTTGTTGGTCTTGGTGCATGGGCAAAATTTTAGATGATCTGGCCCAGGGATGGAAAAGCAGATTACTACTTCAAACTGGGGCAAATAGCAGTGATCAAAATATGGCAAAGCTCTCATGCAGCTTTATAATAAATAAATAATGTAAACTATGTTGGGTGATGACAAGCTATGAAGCTTTGGTAACATAAGGAAGACAGAGATGGAGGGTAGTAATGTGTTACATAGGGTGGTCAAGACAGTTCTTTCTAATAAGATGATGTTAGAGCAAAAATCAAAATGAAGCAAGGGAGTAAGTTATGTGGAATGAGTGGGTAGAGAGCATTCTGGAAGAGGACAGTTGCTGGGGTTTGGATTTACTTGCTGTGTTTAAAGAACAGCAAGGAGTTCAGCGCAAGTGGGGTGGAGGGAGCCAGGGGTGAGTAGGAAGAGCTGAGGTCTGTGAGGTAACAGGAGGCTAGGTTGTGGGAGATCTTATAGACCATTTTAAGGATTTTGTCTTTCACCTTGGGTGAGATAGATAGAGCCATGAGAGAGACATTTGAATGGGGAAGTGAGATGTGCCACCTTATGTTTTAAAAGGATCAGACTGATTGTTAAGAAAATACTGCTGGCTGGCAAAGGCAGAAGCAAAGCCACCAGTTATGATTCTATACATGATGAATAATAATCCAGATAACATGAGAGATTAAAGCACTTAGGCTCAACTAGGAAGAGTAAAGCCAGTGAGAAGAAGTTAGATTATGGAAACATTTTTAGGGCAGAGCCAATGGGATTTCCTCCCAGACTGCAGGTATAAGAGAAAGTGAGATTTAAGAGAACGTAAGATGTGTGATGACATAAGACAAAGTGACAAGGCAAATATGATTCCAATTTTTTTAAGCTGAAACAACAGATCATTTGGAGGTTTCATCTATTAAGGTGGGAAAGATTACATGAAGGTGTGAACTGTGTATGTATGGGGGTAGGGTGATCCACATAGGTCTGGAATTGGTGAGAAGTTAGGCAGAAGACACAAAAGGAAATACATATTAAATATCATATGAGTGAGATCAACTAAGAGTAACTGTGGCCAGAGAAGAAAAGAAAAATGAGGACTGAACCTAGTAGAACTGAAAAATTTAAAGGGCAGGAAGACGGGAAGGATCCAGTAACATTGATTGAGAAGGAACAATCAGTGAAATAGGAGGGAACCCAAAAAGAGGACGGGGTCCTGGAAGTCAAATGAGGAAAGTGGGTCAAGAGGAAGGGATTGGTGTACGTATCAAACACCCATAGGAGAAAAAGTAAGACATGGAATGAGAATTGACCATGAAGGAGGAGGGCAAGCCATTGGTGACCTTGACAAAAATGGCTGTAATGATAAAAGGATGATTGAGGAGAATTTCAGATCATACAGGAAGATAAGAATAGAAGACAATAAGTATAGATGACAATTTGAGGAAGTTTTGCCATAAAGAAGGACAAAGAAGTGGAATGGTAGCTGTGAGGTGATGTACGATAAATTAACAGCATGTTGAAATCCTGGTGCAAAACTGATGTTGGAAAGAAAGAGAGAAAAGAGCTACAAAGTAGACCCAAGAGGAGGTTGGCCTTGGATAGCAGTACACAGTTTATCCACTGAAATATGGGGCAGGGCAGAGTGTGCAGATACAGATGCAAGTAAGAGTGGTGGATTTGAAGAAGGGAGTAGGTGAAAGTCTTTGTCCAATTACTTATATTTTATAGTGAGTTAAGTAAAGTTATTAGCCAGAAATTGATGGGGAAATAAAAGAAGCTATTGAAGGTTTGATGAGAGAGAGACTATATGAATAGTTTATAGAAAAGTAGGAGAATGAATTGGCTGAGGAATTAAAATAGGATTGCAGATATTTTGATGGGAATTACAGGGCCTGAGGGAGGGATTGTGAATTTAAATGAATATTATTGTATCACAATAATATTATAATATTTTTTAAAAATGGGATCATACTATGCAAATTGCAACCTGGGTTTTTTTTTTATTTCAAAATATTAAGGGGGTACAAATGTTTTTGTTACATGACTTCACTGTATAATGCTGAAGTCGGGGCTTTCGGTGTGCTCACCACCAGGACAATGTTCATTATACCCAATAATTAAGATTTTATCCCTCAGAACCCTTCCACCCTCCTTCTTCCTGGTATCCAAAGTCTTTTACACGTCTTTGTGCCCATGCGTACCTATAATTTAGCTTCCACTTATTGGTGAGAATAGGTGCTGTTTGTTTTTCCATTCCTGCAACAATTCTCTTAGGATAATGAACTCCAGTTTCATCCAGTGCCACAGATGACATTATTTCATTCCTTTTTATGGCTGAGTAGTATTCTATGGTGTGTGTGTATGTACATATTTGTGTGTGTGTATAAAATCTCATATTGTCTCTATCCACTCATTAATTGATGGGCACTTAGGTTAATTCAACATCTTTGCTATTGTGGATTGTGCTGAGATAAACATGCAAGCGTAGGAGTCCTTTTGATAAAATGATTTCTTTTTCTTTAGATAGATACCCAGTGGTGGGACTGCTGAATCAAATAGTAGGTCTAATTTTAGATCATGAGGAATCTGCATACTATTTCCCATAGAGGTTGTACTAGTTTGCAGTCCCACTAACAGCGTGTAAGTGTGCCTTTCTCTCTGCATCCACATCAGCATGTGTTGTTTTTTGACTTTTGTTTTTTAATTCAGGATATTATGGGGGTACAAACATTTTGGACACATGAAATGCTTTCGACTTTTCAATAACAGCCCTTGTGACCGGGGTAGCACGGTATAACACTGCAGCTTTAATTTGCATTTCCCTTATGATTAGTGATATTGACCAATTATTCATATGTTTCTTGGCCATTTACCTATCTTCTTTAGAAAAACTACTGTTCATGTCTTTTATCCGCTTTTTAATGGGGCTGTTTGTTTGTATCTTGCTGATTTGTTTGACTTGTTTATAGATTCTGAATATTAGTTCTTTGTCAGATGTATAGTTTGTAAATATTTTCTCCCATTCTGTAGATTGCCTCATTACTCTGTCGATTATTTCCTTTGCTGTGCAGAAGTTTTTAATTTAATTAAGTCTCATTTATTTATTTTTGTTGTTGCAGAATTTGCCTTTGGGGTCTTAGTCTAAGTTCTTCTCCAAGGCCTATATTTAGAAGAGTTTTATCTACATTTTTTCCTAGAATTTTCATGCCTCACATTTAAGCCTTTAATGCATCTTGAATTAACTTTTGTATATGGAGAGAGATAGAGGTCCTATTCTATTCTTCAGCACGTGGCTATCCAATTTTCCTAGCACTATTTATTGAATAGGCTATCCTTTTCTCAGTGTATATTTTTGTCTGTTTTGTCAAAGATCAGTTGTTTGTAGCTATATGGTTTTATTTCTGAGTTCTCTATTCTGCTCCATTGGTCTATAAACCTAATACTACTCCCATGCTGTTTTTGTTACTATAGCATTATAGTAAAATTTGAAAGTAGGTAATGGGATTCCTCCTAATTTCTTCTTTTTGCGTAAGAGTTCTTTTGCTGATTTCTTCTCATCTGTAACCTCTTCTCTTAGATCAAGGCAGATAGGTTTCAATACACCTGTTCTCCTTTGCTGGGAACTCTTCTAGTTAGTGAGAAGAGGGAGAGGTCCCTAGATTGTACGTTTTTTTTCCTATTCCAGAAGATTGATTTAGCAGAAGAGGGGAAGATTCACTGAGATCCTGTAATATAGCTCTTCTGAATTGTCCCTTTCCCCTGTGATTGTTACTATTCAAGCTGGTGCTAGGGAATCTTCATGTGGAGTGGTGGGTTGGTCCCCAGGCTACTGTTGGAAGCTTAGGTGGGGTGCTGGGTGAGTCTCTTCTCATAGAGGCAGACATTTGGAGACTGCCTAGGTCTCCCTGCAGTGGTGGCAGTAGCTGTGCTATCTAGGTTTCAGGGCTGTGGGCATTCACTTCATCCAGTTCCAGTTGTAATGGTGGCACATGGTGGGGGGAGGGTCATGGATGGGGGGTCCATGATGGAATACTGAACAACAGGCACAGTGCCACGCAGTGACATGGGGGCAGGGTGTGTGGGTTCAACTTGATTTTTGACTTAAAATACAGAGTGAGCATTTTCGTCAATGATAAACATCTACTTCATACTTTAAATGGCCAATGGTATTGTCTTGAATTACTCTATTATACTATAAGGACTCAGATATTCTTGAATTTTTTCAGTTTTTTGTTAATACAGTACTGTTTTGAACATCCTTGTGTATAACACCCTGCCTAACTCAATAATACCTTTTATTGGACTATATGTTAAAAAATAATCACAAGCAGTATACCCATTTAAAGTTATTTATATTTATTTTTATTTATTTTCAATAGATTTAGGGAGATGCAAGTATTTTTTGTTACATGGATGGGTTGTATAATGAAGAAGTCAGGATTTTTAGTGTACCTGTCACCCAAATAGTGTACATTGTACCTAATAGATAATTTTTGTCCCCCAACCCCCTCACATCTTCCCACTTCTTAGTTTTCAATGTCCATTATACTACTTTGTATGACAATATACACCTATTGTTTAGCTCCAATTTATAAGTGAGAACATGTGGCATTTGTTTTTCCATTCCTGTTATACTTCACTTAGCACTTGATACATACTGTTAACTGCTTTAGAAAAAAGTTTTACTAATCTACAGTTTGACCAAGAACTGATGACAATATCATCATATTAGATATTAGATATATTAGATAATATGATATCTAATATCTAATATTCCTCCAGTGGTTCTGGGACAATATTTATCCCAGTGATTCTGTTTTGATCACTACTGAATGCTAATTAAATTAGTATTTTGAAGATATATGGAGAGCATTTTATGCAATTATATAATAAGCCAGTATGAAATGTATCATCTATTTGAAGCTTTCTAATGCTCAGGTATCCTATGTTTTCCTTTGAAATCTATATATAGATGTTTATATGTATATATTAATCATATATAATTCATATATATTATTCATATAAATATATAATTTAGTCATAAATACATACA
>VSMD01111492.1:0-80826 GCA_008750895.1 Mirza zaza
GAAAATTTAGATTTAAATATATTAATTTTTTTAATTCATTCAACCAATGTATTCATTCATTATTTAAGAAGTGTAATAGATGCCTGCAGTGTTCCAGACTCCAAGAAAGACTCTGGGGTTTAATAAACTGAATAAGACATTGTCCTTTCTCAGCACAAATTGCATTCTAATTAGAGATATGGCCATAGAAACAAATAATTATTCCCCAAATGAGGTATGGCAGCACAGTGAAAAAGAGGGAGAGAGAGGGATGGAGGGAGGGAGATTGAAGTGTGGAGGGAGAGGCAGATGGAATCATTGAGAGAAAGAGAGAGAGAGAGGAAGACAATCTAATTCTGTAAGATCAAAGTGAAGGTAGGACATAAAAGTAGAATGTTTGCAATAGAAGGACAGAAGGGCGCAAGGTCTGAGGATATTTCTGATGTGTAAATAGCAACTCTCCGGGAGGACCAGTAGGGGGAAGAGAAAATTGAAGTACACAGCATACTTTAATATTTGTGATTATTACCATACTATTTGTACATAGACAAACCACTTTTGATAGTGTTATGATTTTTCTTAATGTGTATTTAGAAATTTGGTCGCTACAAGTGAATTTATTTCATTATAATAAGGATTGTCTGGTCCACAATTTTCTTCAAATGATTATTAAGGAAATAGCCTTTTATTGTTGTTGTTGTTCATAAGAGTAAAACTTCAAATTTTGTACTACATTTTCAACTCTTCACCGGGGTAATAAAGAATCATGGAAATAAGCATTAGAACTTTTTGTAATATTTGTGCATATGTCAACAAATTCTATAGCCTGTTGCACAACCTCATTAGGGGAAATCTTATACATTTTAGTCAACATCTTTGAATGCAAGTGAAGTAATTTTGCTTAAATGCATTCCATTTTAATTTAGAATTGAGTAAAGAATTTCTCGGTTTATTTGGAAAAAAAAATCTACGAGCATAATTTTTATTGGTGACCTCAATACAATGATGTACAAATGTGGAGTGATTTTCTTATGTAAAATCAACATAAAATATAAAACTTGTCTTTCTGGTCCCCTCTTGAGTTAATTAAGAGAAGGAATTACTATTGCAGTAGTTAGAATTTATTGATTAGTATGCATCAGACATTAATTTAAATGCTTTATACTAATCCTCACAAAACAATGGAGCTACAATTATCATATCAACATTATTTATAAGAAAGTACTAAAAACAGAATTTTTGGTTTCTTGTAGTTGATACAATTAATTCAAAATCTTACAGATAGATAGACTTTGAGTTTAATATACCTTTCCAAGATATTTGTGTGTCTGATGGGGAGACAAAAAAATCCTGATTATGTAAACCGCTGGCCAATACGTTGACCCTTAGATACATTCTCATCCTCTGGTTGGCAGCTCTTGTGGGTTTCCTGACTCCTTGAACTGGTGTCTTTAGAGAAATTGCTGGTGAATCTGTGGTTTGTTCACACTCATGACTTGGTAAGGGACAAAGGACTGCCTCATGCTGCATCAGCACAATCTCAGTTCCCGCTGGTTATGGTGGTAACTTCTCAGAGTTAAGCTACACTTTCTGTTTTACTCCCCACTGGCTTGTGCCTCAGGGTCAGCCATTTATCTCTCACCAGGGAACCTCCCACAGCAAGTCTAATGATGGAAGCTACTTTGTGCTACATGGGGCCTGTTTGGAATTTGAGACATTGCACCTTTCCACACCTTACAGGAGTCAAGGATAACACAATGGCATGACTCTGATTCTCTTTTGGACTAACCTGTGCCACAGTGATTTTTTCTTTTGCTGCTGCAATCCTTTGGTGATTGATGCAGGATCACCATCTACAGAGTTGCTTCACCCTATTCTCTCACTCACACACATGTACCCTCTCTCTCTCTCTCTCTCACACACACACACACACACACACACATACACACACAAAGTGCCACACAAGATTATGAGCTTCAGTTTCTTTTTTATTTTCCAGCCTTCCTTGCAGCAACATGTGGAAAACCTTCCACTCTGTTTTGTTTGTTTTGTTTTGTTTTGTTTTTTTAGTCTAAGCTATACAAGAACAAGTTCTGACAACCCCATAATTCTCACCTTTCTTCTGATTCCCTTTGCTCCATGGGAGAAGGGATAGGCTATCTGTTGTCTCTTCCAATTTGGAAGGAATTTTTCCCAAATCAAAATTTCCTCCATTCTGAGAGGGTGGGGAATTTGCTAACACGCTTAAATTTTTTGACAGTAACAACAAATTAGCACCAACTTGGGGTGGGGAACGTGCAGCCTTATGATTTCAAGATTGTTGTTTTTTAAGCACCAAGGGAAGCAAGAAAAGCTTCATCTTTCTCTACTGCACCCCTTTTAATAAAACGATTTGTTCTGTAAATTTTGGATTCGGTCAAAGCCTGCACATAAGGGCCTAGAAGGGCACAGATTCCCTACCCCTGCTGGGAATGTTTTCTGTATATTTAACCATCTGAATTTATTGCCCCTTTTAAAACTTATCTTTCTCTTCTATCTCTATGAACACTTTGGAATAAATTCTTTGCAAGATGTGTTTTCTTTGTTTAATACTTAAATCTTGTTCTAAATATAAGTTCCCCTGTACCAATATGATGTGCTTCTACAACTGATTTGAAAGCATATGACATGGAACTCTTGTTTACTATTTAGAACAAATAAATTGTTTATGTTGTGAAAAGTTGGAATTTTCAGCCTCATGAAATCTTTTTCCTGTGGATACATAACAGCAAACTTTAATATCAGCTGAAGCATAGCTCCTCAGTGTTTCCATTAGAGGTTATTGAATGAACCACTTAATTAATGGATAAATAGTTGTATATATCTTTGATTATAAATGCCAATTTTATTGAAGTACTGAAATCCTGAATTACACTATGATGCATGCCTCGTAATAGCCATTCTAAATTGTTTGTTTTAAAGGAGCATATTTCTTTTTTAAAATTTAGTTTTATTTTCTTTTATTTCAGCATATTACAGGTGTACAAATGTTTAGGTTACATATATTGCCTTTGCCCCACTCAAGTCAGAGCTTCAAGTGTGTCCATCCCCCAGATGGTGCACACCGCACCCATTAGGTGTGAACATGCCCATCCCCCCTCCCTTCTCCCATGTGCCCGACACCCGATAAATGTTACTGCTATATGTGCACTTAAGTGTTGGTCAGTTAAGTTAGAAGCATACTTCTATAGAAATATTTTGGAACATAAATTTATCATGATATAATAATTTTATGATTTTTGCTGAATAGATAATAGTTATATTCTCACATTAAGGGTGATATCTTTTATTGGTCTCATTTTAATGCTTCTAATTCTAAAAGCTTTGTTCCTAAAGTTGAAGAAGTCGTGTTCTTTTTTCTTTCTACACTATTTTATAATAGCAATGCTCTGATGGGTTTTACATTTTCTGACAATGCATATCAAAGTTTACTGTTAAGCAATGTAAGTGTAAAATAGCTAGTATTATACTATCATTCAGGAAAGGAAGGTAAGTGAAAGCTTCTGACTAAACTGTTCAGTGACAGATGTGTTTGACTCCTTTTGTCAGGTTTATAAATAAGGTTTATGCTGATCTTAATCTGGAGAGAAACTACTCATGCTTGGGATATACAAAACGTTTACACAAGCATCCAGAGATTTAAGTAGTAGGCCCAATGCAAACACTCCCCCATAATTTAATTTATTACTGCATAGTATTAGTGGTGATAAAAAAAAAATTTATACTATGTTCTATGCTGGCTTCATCAAGCTGGTTAATAACTTACATGTCTAAGTGATGCCAGTTGAAATAAACTTGGATTGGATGTAGAATTGGAGTTTAGCTGCCTCTTCAAGATATTTTAGTTTTAATTGAATGTCACACTCAAAATAAGTGATGAGTGACCTGTTCCTGGTCTTACAATGCACTCAGAGCCTGACTACGTCATAAGCACAGATCACCTCACTCATCACTAGGACAACATTTCCTGCCTAGTTGGCATTATGGAGTACATTCTAGTTTTATTTACCATAGTGATATAGTTTTTTTTTTAAAGGATTGAGTTTAAAACAAAATATTGGACAGGTAGTTTTATTGCTTCTTGTTTAATAAATATTAAAATTAAGTAATGATTTTACTTTTATTAATAAACTTTGCTGAGTATTTCTATGCAATAAAGTATATAATTATTTTTGGAGCTACACCCTCATCCTCTATATTTACTCCTTAAACTTATTATATGATATTTAATTTCATATAATGTATTTTAGAAGAAAATCATACTGTTTGTTTTCAAAACAAAAATATATTTAAATCAGTATAAACTTTATTTCACAGATATTTCTTCTTTAGTGTGATGGATTCTTTGTAATTTTTTGGTAAGCCCAGGTTTGTAAATATTTTACTTTTGCTCAGTTCTGTAGTTTGATGATTGATGATTGTGTAAGAATCATACAATAATATGTCTGGCAATCATCGTCTTCCTAAACTCATCATTTCTTAACATTTTCCTGCAGATATTCTCACTTTTACTTTTAATTCTTTATTTTCTAATTTAAACCTTATTTGCTCTTTCTTTTCATTCACATGACCTCCTTTGGACTTCAATTAATTTTTGAGTACCAATCATTTAAATCACATTTTTGTACATTTTATGTTCACATATGAAATATATATTTGAATTGAAACATACACACACTACTAATAATCACATAGTAGCAAATTTTTTTCTCAAAATTCAATTTGTCACTAATTAAATTTATATACATTTTTGTCTGATTAGTATGAAAAATGTGATAACTCTACTGAGAATAAAACTAGATTTAGATTATTCTTTATTGGATTCAACTTTTAAAACCCACAAAAAGATCCAGGGAGAGAGATGAATAACAATTTGTTTATTTGGTTTTTGTTTTATTTTACTATAGCATCAATTCCCTTATGCACCAATATTTTAGCATGAATCTCTTCCAGACCCATGCTGGGTGGATCGACTAAGATAAATTAGGCATTGTCATCATTTTCCAAGAGTATAAAGTCCAGTGGAGAAACAGATGCATAAATAAAATTGAGTTATTAAGTGCTACTGGAGAGTAGTACGGAAATTAAAAACAAGTAAACTTCTTTAATTAGATTAATTTTAACTTAAATAGCACTAAATGATCTGGGGTAAGGCAATATGTTGACTTTAAGTGAAAATATACATTAATGTCTGCATATTAAAATCATATAATTATTATCGACATATGTTTATACAATGTGTTAAATGCTCTACAAAAAGTACTATAGCATTTTAGAAGATATTGAAAGTTTCTGGCTATCCTGAAGACTCATGTGAATCTTTAACAGAAAATGACAGGCATATCCTTAGTTGAGAAATAGGAAAGAGCTCTAATAAATAAGGAGTACAATGTGAGGTGAAATAGAGAAATAAGGAAGTGGGGCCTATTTGCAAAATTTCCCAGACTGTTAAAGGTCTTACATGTCAAATGTGAAGAAGTTTGGGTTTTATCTATACACAATGGGGAGTATATTTGTATTACAGGTTGGTAAACATACTGGACTGCCATAGTCCAAGCCAGTGATGATGACACTTAATGTGCGCATGAATCAACAGGGGATCTTTATAAATTGTAGATTGTGACTCAGTTGATCTAAAATGGGACCTGAGATTCTACACTGCAAAGAACCTCCTAGTTGAGGTCAATGGTATTGGACCAGTGACGACCTTCTGAGAAGCAATGATTACCACATGGAAGTTGCTTGAAAATAGAGAATCCTAGGCCCTACACAAGATACATTGAATCAGAATTTCCAGGAACAGGGCTAAAACAAAATAAACAGAAAAATGCATATATTTTTGCAGAAAAAAATTACACACACACACACATACACACACACAAACTTTCTCAGATGTCCCTGATAAACTGAATACCTGCCATTGCTCAATTTTGCAGACCATTCACTAGACCAGCCTAGCAATGAAGAGAAATGAAACTAAGGCAATGAGGATGCAAAACAGGCATATTTGAGGAACTTGTAAGAAGAAGAGTAAATTGAATTTGACAAGTGTTTATATTTGAGAGAGGAGAGGGAGAAAGATTCTTATATATTTCTTTTTTTCTTGTATATTTTTGGAGTTTTTTGCATCACTTAAATAACAGTTGCATCACTTAAGGTGGGCAACAGAGAATAAGGTAAGACAGGAAGAGAATGCACTTGAGTTCTGATATGCTGACTTTGAGAAATACATGTTTTTCGAAGTAAAGAGTATCGTACATATTAGCAAGTAGGTTTCCAGACTTCAAAATTGAGAATAGGGACATGAACACAAACCCAATATCTGTAATTATAAGTAGAAAAGGGCCTAGTGGGCACATAGAAGGTGAGTATGGAATGTTCACAAAGGGGCACGTTACAATGGGTACTTTTTATATGCAAAGGGCATTTTAGTACAGTAGTTTAGAGCACAGACACTGGAAACAAATGGCTGGATTCAGATCTAGTTTCAACATGTATTGTATTGGCTGAGTGAACATTAACAATGCCACCATCCTTGCCCTCAGGCTTCTCATCTGTAAAATAGGAGTGATAATAGTATATACTTAATAGAATTGTTTGAGGATTATATTAGTTAGTATAAGCATGTTGCTTAAAGCAGTGCACATGTTTAATATCATTTATGTGCTTTCAGTATATAATACTCGAAGAAAACAAAGATGTGATTTCTAAGAACCACATATATTTAAGGTATATGTACAAGAAGAGATGTAACCAAAAAACTAAAAACAATAATAATCAGGAATATGAGCAGAGAATAAACATGTAGGTATCAGAAAATAGGGCAGTTAAAGAAGAAAGAAATAGTATCTAATTCTTCATTTAATCAAATTAAATAAAAACTGAAAAATAGTATTGGATTTGAAATTATGAAGATTATGATTGATTATAAGAACACTAAGCTTATCAGTAGAATTGAGAGGACAGGATAAAATTGAATAATGGTGCCTAGAAAGTTAGTTTGTTTATTTATTTATTTATTTTTGGAAAATAAGATGAAACAATTAGGATATAGCATAGTAATTTGAGAGAAAAACAGGGAGATGATTATTTTTCTTTCCATATTATTTGGTTATTTTGTTTTGTTTTTCTCTCTCTTTTTGTTTTATTTATTGTATAGGATGCCAGTGACTAAATAGTGTTCACAGCTTGGTAGGAAAGGGCCAAGAGAAAAAGCAGCACTAAGGAGATTGACCAGTTGGTCCTAAAAGGATGGAAAACCACACTTTGCCCATGGATTGTCAAACTCAACACTATTAAAATGTCTATACAACCCAAAGGGATCTACAGCTTCAAAGCAATCCCTATTAAAATACCAACATCATTTTTCACAGATCTAGGAAAAAATAATTCTAGTCTTCATATGGAACCAGGGAAGACCCCATATAGCAAAAGGAACCTTAAGCAAAAAGAACAAATTTGGAGGCATCCATTTACCAAACTTCACAGTATACTACAAGGCTATAGTAACAAAAGCAGCATGGGATTGGCACAAGAACAGAGACATAGACCAACAGAAATAAGAACCCACATATAAAACCATCCACATCTAGCCATTTGATCTTTGACAAAAACATACACTGGGGAAAAAATCCTTATTCAATAAATGATGCTGGGAAAATTGGATAGTGGATTAATAAAATGTGGTACACACAGACACACACACACACACACACACACACACCATGCAGTACTACTCAGCCATGAAAAACAATGATGATCTAGCACCACTTGTATTATCCTGGATAGAGCTAGAGCCCATTCTACTAAGTGAAGTGTGGCAAGCATGGAAAAACAAGTTCCACGTGTACTCACAATCAAATTTGTATTAACCGATCAACACTTACGTGCACAAATAGTAATAACATTCATCAGATGTCAGGCAGATGGAGCGGGGAAGAGGGTTGGGTAAATTCACACCTAATGGGTGTAGTGCCCACTGTGTGGGGAATAAACATGCTTGTACCTCTGATTCTGATGGTGCAAAGACAATATATGTAACTTAAATATTTGTACCCCTGTAATATTCTGAAATTTGATTAATTAATTAAAAAAGGACAGATAATCTAGCAACTGAAATATTTATTTTTCTAACTTAGAATAAGAAGTGTAAAGAAATTTGAGTGTAGATATAAAGAATTATGGAGGTCGAGAGGAATTACAAGAAAAAGTTTAACTTTATTTTCTTGTTAAAATTAGATGAAAAAATAATATTTTTGATAAAACATTCATAGTTATTAGATTTTCTAAAATGTTGGATGTTAGAGTTTCTCTTTTCATTGATCCAAAGTTGACAAATTTCATGAATATTCTTGCAATTTTCAGAAGTTAATGACCAAATAGACTGTTTTAATATGGTGAAAATCCAATAGCCCCCAAATAAAAAGAATAAATAGGCCAATGTCTTTAAGAGGTTTTTGTTGGGCAGATGGGAGCGGGGAGGAGAGTTTAGGTACATACACACTTAATGGGTGTAATGTGCACTGTCTGGGGGATGGCCATTCTTGAAGCTCTGGCTCGGGTTTTGCAAAGGTAATATATATAACCTAAACAGTTGCACCCCCATAACATGTTGAAATAAAACAAATAAAAAAGAATAAATAAATAATGTAAATAATTTTCTCAGAATAGATAAAATTTTAAAATATGCTTCAACGAGAAAATTATATTCATTTGATATAATCAATAATTTATTAGGACCTTTCAGAAATAAGACTCTGATAGTTGCTGTAATTACTAAGTAAGTGTCTTAATCTTTTAACTCTCTTGATGTGGAGGCCGAGGAAAATAGAGTGCTTGCTTGAAAAATATTGCAAGTCGTCGTACCAACATAAATCAGTGCCTTAAATTATCTCTGTGTATCTGTTGGGATTCTAAGAGAATCCAAGTCTGCTTTGTGTGAGACAGGTAGTACACTGATTAATTGTCAGTTTTTAAATCTCTGGAGGTGATAAACTGGCCATTTCAAATGACTTCACTAAATGTTATATCAAAGCAAAGGACTCTTGTTCTCCCGATGGAAATTAGAAATGCCAATGATTTAATTGGATTTATTTTCCTGTAAAATTAAAAAAATACCTTTTGATTATCTATTTGATCTTCATGCTTAGGTAAATTATAAATACTAATGTAAGCTTTGTTAGGCTAGCAATTATCTTTGATTTATTCATTCTTCATTCATTCATTTACTTATTTATTTTTATTTCAGTCGATTTAGGGGGCTTAGGTGTTTTTTTGTTACATGAATAAATTGTACAGTGGTGAACTCATGGTTTTTAGTGTGCTCATCACCTGAATAAAATACATTGTACCTGATAGATAGTTTTTGATCCTTCACACTTGTCTCATCCTCACCCCGTCTGAGTCTCCAAAGTCTCTTGTATTACTCTGTGTGACCATATACCCATTGTTTGACTTCCACTTATAAGTGAGAACATGCAGTATTTGGTTTTCCATTCTTGAGATACTTCACTTAGGATAATGATTTCCAGTGGGAATGTAAATTAGTACAACCTCTATGGAAAACAGCGATTATATTTGTTATAATATTGCCTGAGTTCTATTTTGGAAAAATAATTTTCATTTGTAAAATAAATTTAAGGCTTTATATTTTCTCCTGCTTTAACCTGAATATGAAAAATTTACCAAATTTCACCCCTTTTCATTTCTCACATATAAACACTCATATTCGAATGTCTTTCTCTTTTTGGTGACCCTTGTGTGGCAGAAATAGAAATCTTAATATCTTTGACTTTTCCCCTTCATCACTAATGTTCTAATTAATCACAGAGAAAACTTACTTTGAATTTTTTTGTTACATCCATTCCTACCTTTTCATATTCTTGGCTACTATTCAACCCAGATACTCCTTACAGCATTTCTTACAGTGCTTATCCCACTTAATCGGATTTGTCAGTCATCTGCCTCCTGACCAGTTGCAATTAAAAGCCCATTTTACCAGGTTAGTTTCTATTTATAAATAATTAATAGATGGAAATTTAAGTCCAGATTTTACTATGGTTTTTGAGATCCTCCAGAGTCTTTTCCAAATGATTTCTTCAATATATCAACAATATACTATGTGAGATGAACTTCATCTATATTTCCTGAATGTTGCTTGAATATTTCTTCCTTACCCAATATGGAATGCCCTCCTTCTTTCTGTGTTTTTACAACACTATCTATCCCATTTTTTTTTGGTCTTTTTTAGTTTTATTGTTCTGTATGAAGCATTCTTGATCATAGATTTTTTAATGGTCATAATTGGTGCACACCCTCTTGTTTTTCTGTTCATATATTTTATGTAGTTCCATTGTCCTCCTAAATAAATGTCATATCCCTTGATGCAATGAGCTATGGTTATGGTCCTGATGTTAGGACCATAGCATAAGGTCATAGCTTATAAGAATGATTTGCCAAATGCATGTAGTTCATAAATACTAAATGATTATGGTAAATAATTTTTAATTTATCCAACTCCAAAGATTGTTATTACATGTACTTCTTTGAAATACCTGTTCACAGAGAACAGGTATTTATCAAAGTTTCATTTTTGAGTCTTTGGGTTTAAAATCTTTTCTTATGTAAGGCTCTCTTGTGAGATAGTTAATAATATTTATGAATAGCTGGATAGCAATCAAATGTATCATTCATGTCCAGTTTTCTCTAAAGACTACTTTTTGGCATTAGGAAACCATTAATGTTCTTCTGACATTTGGGTCCAGAATCAGTCATTTGGAGTTGGACACAGATCTAGACTGATCACAAGAAGAAACCCTGGATGTTAAATCACTAGAGCAATGATTAAGGAAGGTTTACCTCAAATTTTAGTTTTCTAGTTTTTACTTGCATGAAATATTTTAATATATCTGTAGAGGTCAATTTTAGAGCCAGTCTGACCTTTGAGAAATGTAGTAGAGAAGTATGTTTTCTTTATATGTTTTAATTGTATATAGCAATGAAATACATCATTGTTCCTAGGCACCAAAATGTCCATGAAAAATATGGCTTAATTAAGGGGTGAATTGATAATTTGTACTGAATGAAAAATTAACTAAGTATTTTAATATAAATTAACTAATTAATTCCATGCTCAATTTCATTTTATTACAATGAATATATATTATTTATAACATTCATCAGTAAATCAGTATAAAAATTGTACAGAACTGTATTTGACTTTTAAAGTGCCCTTATCTTCCAAGTTCTGTCTTTTCTATACACTCTTCCTTAGGAAAAGCAAATTTACTCCAAAGGTCAATGGTAGGAATTATTTAAGTAGTAATTGGAAAGCATTACCCAAACTCTCTGATATCCTTAAATACAATTTAAAGTAACGAAGTCATTCCAAAATTATATGCTGTTAATACTGTCAATGTTCCATACCTAGTATACAATGAGCTCTGAGTAAGTAGTTTTCCATTATTTTGCTATCCATTCATACAATATCAGTTTGGGAGTACAAAAGTTTGATTGATGAGTCCTGATTTCCATGAATTTATATTCAAATTAGGTAGAGAAATGAATATAATTATCAACAATGTTTCATTTATTTAGTGAGAATACTTACTGATCAAAGATATTTATTTATTGATATCATAGATAGAGCTATCATGGTTTTTTGTATATCTACTCATATTTTAGATTTCATGAGGACACAGGAAACATTATGAGCAAATATGGGAAGGGAGGGAATTAATCCTAGTCATCTTTAGTAGCAGAAACATTCTAGAGGAATAATTGGAAATAAACTTGGAAAGATATGTTTTCTTTCAATTAAAATTTGTGTGATATTAGTTGGATAAAGCAAATCCACTTTTAAGAACTTTGAGTAGGAGGATGAAATTAAATACAGATTTAGAAGGGTGTGCATACAGTAGCCCAAGAAATATTTTGGAGGGAAAAGACATTTAAAGATATAAAAGTCAGAAAAAGAAATATGAAGACTGACAAAATATATTGAATAAAAATTAATGAGTGGCTGAATAGTATTCATTGTGTGTATATATACCACTGTTTCTTTATCCATTCATCTGTTGTTGGATACCTAGATTGATTCCATGTCTTGGCTATTGTAAATAATGCTGCAATAACATGGGGATGCAGATGTCTTTTCAATATATTGATCTCCTTTTTCTATGCATCTTTACTAGCATTTGATAATGTTTGTATTATTAATAATTGCTATCCTAACTGGGGTCAGATGATACTACATTGTGGTTTTGATTTGCATTTCTCTAATGATCAGTAATGTTGAGCATTTTTTCATATACTTGTTCACTATTTGTGTGCCTTCTTTGGAGAAATGTCTGTTCAGATCATTTGCTCTTTAAAAAAAAATGAAATCCTTTCATTCATGACAAGATAGAGCTGGAAGACATCATGTTAAGTGAAATAAGTCAGGAATAAAAAGAGAAATATTGTGATGTCTCACTCATATGTGGAAGCTAAACCAGTTGGTCTCATAGAGCTAGAGAATAGAATGACAGTTATCAGAGGCTAGGAAGGTTGGGGCTGAATGAAGAGAAACTGAGTAATGGGTACAAACATACAGTTAAATAGAAGGAATAAGTTCTATTGTTAGATAGCATAGTAGGGTGACTCTAGATAACAACAATTTACTGTATGTTTCAAAACAGATAAAATATTTGAACGATTCCCAGTACAAAGAAGTGATAAATATTTGAGCTGATGGATATCCTAAATACCCTGACTTGATCATTTTACTTTGTATGCATGTATCAAAATATCACATGAATTCCATAAATATTTATAATTATTCTGTATTAATAAAAATAAAAATAATTAGTGTATGTTGTTAGAAATAAACAAAAGCACATACAAATGATATTCCAGAGATCATATCACCAAGAGTTGGTAGCTGATTCATGTTGACCAGTGAGCAAATTTTGGTGAAACGGTAACGGGTTCAGTTTCAAATAGAGAGTTTGAAATTAAAGTATTTTATCCAACTGAATATTAGCTGCAAGTTGGAGATTGTAGGATTATATTTTGGGAAAATACAAATTAAAAGTACAAAGACAAAAGGGAATTGATGCCATGAAATAAGATGGTGTCTTAAAGGAGAAACTAAGTAGAGGAAAGAAAGGAGAATGAAGGACATAATAATAATTTTTTTCTTTTTTTTTTCAAGCCTACAGTCACTTTTCTGCCTCCTTCCATTCTATCTATAGGCATTCTCAGGTCTTCTCCAATATATGAAATCCCTGCCCCTATCCCCAGAATTGTAGATCCCAATAACCCCATCCATTTTTTTTTAGATTCAAGCTTTTTATAAGGGCAATCTTGAACTTCTTGAGTTCTGTAATTTACCTCTGTTAATCTCATTCCACTGAAACCAAGTTCACCTATGGAATTGTTACTTCTTTAAAAGAAAAATTTCTGTGAATTTTCACTAGAATTGGCATTTGTGATGTTTATTTAGATACTCTCTTTTTCCTTGATTCTACTACTTCTTATTCTTTTCTTGCTGACTTGTGCTTTTTTTAAATCTGTTTCTCTCTGAAATATTAGATTTACTTGAACATTTGTTGAGCCCCTTATAATATAAGAAGCATTCTCTGAGAATTGGGGAGTTATAAATAAAAATAGGATCCATGGTTGAGAGGAGAGAAGAAAGCCATGTAGCCTACCTCAAGTTTTCCAGAGATGTTTTTGAAAAGGAAGAACTAATTTAACAATTGAAAATGGGAAGTATCAGGAAACCTATTTTTAAAACCTTAAACAGCGTATTTGACAGGTTTTTCTTAAATATTTTGTTCTTTTCTCATACTTTTGATGACACAGTTTATTTCTTTAAACATTTTCACATAATCATGTTATTTTCTTAGCCTAAAAATTATTAGAAATTGTGTGCATTTATTTCTCCTATTTATTACTTCTGCCAACTCTTCTCACAATGCCTTATTTCACTATGTTTTTTTTTTTTTAAATGTCAGAATGTGCATTTAGATTAAGAGAGCCTCATTCATAAAATTCTTGGGCAATCTGTCTGAAGATATGATTGTTCTAAAGATTTATGTTTGCTTTTTCTACTTACCTGTGAGCCCTAGATGTGACACTACTTTTTAGCTTAGTTTCTCAGCTCGGGTTTTCCCAAAGAACCAGTGTTTATAATTATTATTTTAATTTTTTTTTTATTTCAGGATATTGTAGGGGTACAAACATTTTGGTTACATGTTGTGACTTTACCATACCCAAACCATGATATAAGGTGTGCCCTTTCCCCACTACAATGCTCACCACATCCATTAGTTGTGAGTTTACCCACCCCAAACTCCTGATCTCTGAAGAATATTACTACCATGTGTGAGCACCATAGTGTTGATCAGTTAGTGCCAGTTTGATGGCGAGTACATGTGGAGCCTATTCTTCCATTCTTGTGACACCTTACTTCACAGGATGGGCTCAAGCTCTTCCAGAAAAATATAAGAGGTGCTAGATCACCATTGTTTCTTACAATTGTGTAATATTCCATTGTATACATATAACAAATTTTAATAATCCACTCATGAATTGACGGACACTTGGGTTGTTTTCACTTTCTTGCAATAGTGAATTGGGACTTAAACCTAAGGCATGAAACCTTAAGAATCCTAAAAGAAGATATAGGGAAGATCCTTTTAGACATTGGCCTAGGTAAAGAATTTTTGAAGAAGGCCCTGAAAGCAATCACAGCAGCAACAAAAAATAAATAAATGGGACCTGATCAAATTGAAAAGCTTTTGCACAGCCAAGGAAGCTATCATTAGAGCAAATAGACAGCCTACAAAATGGGAGAAAATATTTGCTCTCTACACATCTGGTAAAGGACTGATAACAAGAATCTATCTAGAACTTAAAAAGATCAACAAGAAAAAAATCAAACAACCCCATCAATAAATGGGCAAAGGACATGAACAGAAACTTTTCAAAAGAAGGCAGAATAATGTCCAGCAAACATATAAAAAATTTTTCAATGTCTGTAATCATTAGAGAAATGCCAATCAAAACCACAATGAGATATCACCTAACCCCAATGAGATTGGTCTTTATCAAAAAATCCCCAAACAACCAATGCTGGTGAGGATGTGGAGAAACAGGAACAGTCTTACACTGCTGGTGGGACTGCAAACTAGTGCAACCTCTGTGGAAAAGAATTTGGAGATACCTCAAAGAGCTAAAAATAGAAATACCATTCAATCTAGCAATAGCACTATTAGGCATCTACACCAAAGACCAAAAGACATCCTATAATAAAGATATCTGTACCTGAATGTTTATAGCAGTGTTTATAATTAAAATACCAAACCTGGGATATGGCAGAACATCTAGTTAATCTAAGGAGAAACATTTTCCCTTTATCCAGCTCAAGGGAAGCAAGTCTCCCTGTCATATCCCAATCCTAGTGAGTTGATTGATGCTACAACCTCATTTGAGGATGTGTATTATTCTGGTCCAGTGTTGTCTAGCATTATGCATCATTCTGTTATTCTAGACAAGTTTGGATCTTATCTCTGTGTAGTTCACACTCACCTAAATAAGCTTTGGATATATATGTATATATGTATGTGTGTGTGTGTGTGTGTGTGTGTGTGTATGTATATTTTCCATCTATCTCTTGCAGTTTCATTGCTTTAATGAAAGCCCAACTATGCATTTCTAAGAGCATGGGATGGTGGTGTAGATTTTGGGGAGTGGTCACACTATCTTTTTCATCATATTATTAAAAATATGTCTGTCAATTCATATTAAAATGACATTTTCATTATCTTCTATAATTCTAGAATATTCAGCTATTTTATTTAAATGTTAACAACAAATGTTTAAAATATTGAGTATCTCCTCTATTTTATTGCCACTGTCTTGGTTTCTTTACTTAGCTTATTGATCTTGTGAAAATCAATGCTCATTCACCTTTCCCTACGCAACAATGCTCCCTTCCCTATGTGTGCCTCCTTGCATGGAAATCTTAGTAGCTAGTCAAAATGTAATTTATATATATGTTTTTATTGCTATAATTACAGTAGAGGACTTTTTCAAAGTTCCAACTTTTGGACAACCTTTTGTGTGCAGTATTTGATCTGGCTGTTAAATGCGTAATACTGTAACATATATGATGTTGCATTTCATTTTACAAAACTTTCATTTTTCTTTATAAGTAATAACATTTTGCAGGGAAAGTAATTGCTGTTTGGACCATGCGGTTTAGACATTTTGTATTAAAATCTTAGAAATCATGTAAAACCACAATTGATTATTACTCATTTTTTTTCAGCTCTTCTTCAAGTGACAATTTCACTGAGCAAAGTAGAGCTTAGTGTGGGAGAATCTAAATTCTTCACATGTACAGGTATGTATTCCTATAAATATTTTCAGACTGCTGTTTTCTGCTTTAATTACTAAATAAAATATATTGGCTAAATTTAAACAGTTAAAACTCAATTCTGTAAAAGTATCATCTTATCATTGGGTTTGTAGTGATTGGAAAAGTGTTAATAATCACATTTTGCATAATAAACACTATGGGCTTTATTTCTTTTCATTCTTATTTATTAATTTTCGCTTCCAAACTAGATCATTTACTTAGAAAATAACTTAATAAATACATCGCATGTCTAAATTTAAATCAATTTAAATATTATTTCTGTCTAAATAATAATATTAGGATGAATTTACACATTATAATGGAATCATCTTTGTAAATATGCAATGAATAAATTAGATATGTCACACTGCATTATAGCTACACTTGAATGAAAATTTTAGAACAAAATATTATATTCTTTAAAAAAGTGAATATTCATTTAAAAATTAGATAGTTGTTTAATCAGAAAAGGGTTTGCAAGGTTTTTGTGACTATTAGTCATAAGTATCATATATCATGATGCGTAAGGGAAATCATTAATAAATGGGCTTCATTCATTGTAAGTATGTACATACAGAATTTTCCAGAAGATATTTAAATACTTCAGCATCAAATTCTAATTCAATGTATTGTGGAACTCACTAGTGAACACATGCATTTATTTAGATTGATCATATTCGTTTTTATAACTACAAGCCTTCGTACCCAGTTTTCAAAATTATTCACTTAGTGCCAAAATTCCTTATGAGAATATTTTAGATTTGTTTCTAATCCTGATTATACTAAGGCAATTCAAAACTAGATTAAAATAGGCATTATTGACATAAAATGTATTATAAAAGCTGTCTTGAGAATAGCATGGCTTATTTAATTATTATTAAAATTACTATCATTAGAAACACGTGGTGTACACCTGTAGTCTCAGCTACTCAGGGTGTTGAGGCATGAGAATCGCTTGAGACCAAGAGTTCAAGGCTGTAGTGTGCTATAATCTCACCTGTGAATAGCCATTGCACTCAAGCCTGGGCAACATAGTGAGTATTCATCTCTTCAAAAAAATGTAGTTATAATAACATATGTACTACTCATATTTACAGTATATGTGTAGAAAGTACCAAAATATCTCATCTCATTAAACATTCATAGAGCCCATGATTTCATCATACATTTACCTTCCAAAGATCAGAATTGATAGGTCTGTTAATACATAGTTTTTTTATATTAACAAATGGAACATCAGGGAGTAGAGGACAGATTGACATCTATTTGACATCATGTATTATGTCAGAAGGGCTTTGGCAAAAGAATATAGGTCATTGTTTCTAAATCTCACTCATATTGTATCTACATGTAGATGCATACACACATATACACACATTCAATTGCATCATATAATGTTAGAATAATAAAATAGTTAAAATTAATTTTTAAAATAAAATGAAATTGTATTATTTTTATTTATTCATATCAGTAAGGCATATATTACATAATGCAATTGCCTTTATGTATTACAGAGGTCAAATGAAGGTGCAATTTATAAATGTGAATTAACATCATTCAGTGGTACTGAGTTTTGCTATTAATAAGGCAATCTAAGTAAACCTTCTTTTGTTTTATATAAAGATGTATCACCAAGAATTGTACTATAGTAATGAAAATGGTCTTATTTATCTTAAATATAGTAGAAAAACAAAATTCTAAATTAAAAGATGTGGAAAAACTAGGCAAATCTAAATGCTAGTATGTGTTTTTCTATTATTAATACAGTGGTGACGGTACAGATACAACTCTAAAATTTCTAGATGCCTTAAAAACATAGACATCTAAAATTCAATAAAATAAATTTGTTTCAAATTTAAACTAGAAGATAGTTATACCTTCAGAGAGCTAAAAAAAGAATGTGTCATATATAGTAAATACATTTTTATAACAACATTGCAAAAATGAAAGTTTAATAAAAATATTTTGTACAATAGTACAGTCTTACCACTATGGAAAGTTTTGATGAAAATTATTATTTGCTAGATATAACAGGAAAAAGAATTATGACTGCTTTATGAAAATCCAGGATAAACTCTCCAGATGACATTTTCTATCATATTATTAAGAATAAAAATATCTAAACTATTTCTCAGAATATCCTACTTAATTTACTGTATAAAATGAGATTTTTGTATTGTTTAAATTTAAAGTGATGCTCATTTAAATTATTCTTTTGTTACTTCTTTGTTGGGGGAGGAATTAAAACAAATCTCCCACTCCAAATGCATTATCCTGTAACCACCATGGTTTTATGATTTGTTTAGAAAAACTGAAGATAACACAATTAAGATCCATTTAAGATTCACCAAACTTTCTTTCATACTTTTGCTCAAGCATGTCTAATTTGTTATAGAAAGTAGGATAATTTGTTTCTAAAACCATTTCTTAGAAAAAAATGAGAAGGAATAATTTTCTTAAAAGAGGTCCTACAGATGTTAGTTAACTTTACGCATTTTCCCCTGATACTTTTGAGTTAATAGTGTATGCTGCTTCCACAAATGATCTCTCAAGTAATTAGGTGAAATACATCCTTTTGGTGACTAAAAGCAAACACAGGATGCTTCAGCTTTTAAGAAGAGGATAATAACCTAGATTCTGAATTGGAAAACTTAAATAAATGTTTACCCTGTAATGATTTGGTTGTAATTACCTAGCAGTATAAGTATCATTTCAATACATTCTAATTATCATATGATTAAATAGTTAACAGTTTTAGATTAAAATTATGAAACTACTCATTTCAGTTGGGAAAAGAGGTCACAGCTTCATTTTTAAAATGGTCATTGGCCTTATCTACACAAGTTTAGTAACTTGGGAAATTAATTCAAAATTTAGTATTATCAAAGGCCAAAGTTTGTTTTGTAAAAGATTTACACTTTTGTTAGCTCTGTATTATTAGAGATAGAAATGCTGTCTCCTGACCCTAGCAGAGATACTTGTGCAGGTGAAATAATTTTAGTAATCATATTTCTGTTCATTTATTATCTATCAAGTGTGTTTTATGTCTAGCTCATTAAGGCAATTTTAGTACTTAAATGTAGTAATAATCTATTGATTTCCCAGTTATAGTTTCAACTACCACAGTTTAAATATTGTACAGAAAATTTCCTAAGGAACTTTTGGGTTTTGCTTACTCAAATAAGATTGAATCCTCAATGTTGGATAAGCAAAAATGAACATTTGTGCTAACATTTGTGTTTACTTTCAATTTTGTAAGATTTTCAGATTTCTAGGCTTTTACTTACATTTGTTTCTCAATTGCTAAAATTGTTACATAATAGTAAATGTCAGTGCCAAAACAATCATTCAAAATGTATTTTCAAACCTTTCTTTTCCATGACTCTTTGCAGCAATTGGTGAACCTGAGAGTATAGACTGGTATAATCCTCAAGGAGAGAAGATAATTTCAACCCAGAGGGTCGTGGTGCAAAAGGAAGGCGTTAGGTCACGGTTAACCATTTACAACGCAAATATAGAAGATGCAGGGATATATCGTTGTCAAGCAACAGATGCCAAAGGACAGACACAAGAAGCTACAGTAGTTTTGGAAATTTACCGTAAGTCCTGTATTTATGTTTCAGTTGAGTCAAACTATAGCTGCTTAGAAAGAACTCAAACAACATAAAATATATTTTTTATATTTTTTTAATTTCAATGGATTTAGGAGGTACCAATGTTTTTTGTTTTGTTTTGTTTTTGTTTGTTTGTTTGTTTTGTTACATGGATGAATTGTATAGTGATGAAGTCTGGACTTTTAATGTATCCATCGCCTGAATACAGTAAAGCTAACACTCATTAAGAACTAGGTGTTATGCAATGTTCTAAGACTTTCAACAAATATCAGCTTATTTATGTTTTCCTAGATTGCATCTTAGAATAGATAATAGGTAGTAGGTGGCTATACACATATATATGGGACCAATTCTGTTAGTTAAATACTATAAATGAAAACGTTTACATTTTCTCAAGCTATTAAAATTCATTAGTTCAATAGGAAATATTGGTTTATTTAGTGATATGAAATATATTAAGGGTAATTTTTGGCTCTAAAATAATTTGTCTTGCTTAGAAGAAATGAAATTACATATGTTATAGCACTGACCATTCTAGAATTAGAATCTTGGGAAGGGTCAGTAAATAGGAGTACACAGAAAGCTGAAAACTAATCTAGTAGAGTAATTTCTAGCCAGGATTTTCTACCATGAGGCATTTTCATTAACAAAGTGTTCCACAATTTCATTTCATTTTATGATTTGAGATGGATATTTCCTATATCCCTTTTTCTTTCTCCCACTTAGGAATCATTTTACCTTTAGGAACACTGTTTTTGAAAACTGTTAAATCTCTGGGTTTGAAACCAGTCTCTCAATTGCTTTGGTGACCTTGAACAAATCACCTTACCTCTGTCTCCAGGTTCCTCATCTGTAAAATGAATATAATAATTAAACCTTCATCATACATAGATTTGTTCTGAGGACTGCATTAAAAATACTGGAGCACTTAAAAAATGTGCCTTAAACTAATATGTGGTAGTTAGCATTTCTACCAGAGAAAAATTATATATATATATAGATGCAAGCATGTAAGCTGGCTCATGCTTATAGCTTTTAAAATATTAATCTAGAAACAGAATATGAAAAACAAAGTTAGAACATTACCAAAGTAGGACTTCCTGTTTGATGACCAGAGTGATATCTTGCCATATTGTTGCTTTTGTTTTGTTTTGTTGATTTAGCCTGTTTTTCCTATTAGATTCTAAGCTTCTCAAGTAATGATATTTTCCTAATTTATGTTACTCCCTGAAGTATCTACTTCACAATAGCAAACAATTAAATTGAAATGGTCATTATGTAGACATAGTATTTGGAAAGTTATTTTATTATTTTAAATAATACAAAGGGAGATTCCCTGATACTTTATTTGTGAAAGTGAAAAAAATTGTTTTGCAAGAACAATACAGTACTTTTGTGAAAATTCCTCCTCAAGCATAAATATCTGTGTTCATTCATTCAGTCATTCAATCCACTTATTAAATGTGTACCCAATATTATTCCAAGCCCCAGATAGAGAGAGATAAACAATAAATAAGCTAAAAAATACATAAATGCTAGATGTACATGCCATAGGATTTTACAGAAAAGAAATTAAATGGGAGTAGACAGATAGTGAATGTTGAAATTGAAAGGGATATTGCTATTTTATATAAGGGACATTGGGCTGAAAATAATCTTAATGCATCAAAGAGAGTGTAAATGCCCAGGGTGATAACAAACTGGGTGTGTTCAAGTAACTTCTAAGAAGACAATTTGCCAGGATCACAGTGACTAAAAAGACAGGGAGAAATTGGGATCAGAGTTGTAGGGTAGAATCCAATTTATGTGGGATCTAGTACAATATTGTAAAATCTTTGAGTTTTGTTCTCAGAGAGATGGGAAGTTATTGGGTAGAGAAATTAGATTATAAAGTTTTAAAGTATCTAGCCTTGCCTAATTATTTTATTATAGCACTGATAAAGATAGAATCCAGAACATATTATTGGAGAAATAAATAACAATACTTTTTGTGATTTGTTTTACTTTCCTGATACAGAAAAACTCACATTCAGAGAAGTGGTATCTCCACAAGAATTCAAACAAGGAGAGGATGCAGAAGTTGTTTGCCGAGTTAGCAGCTCACCTGCTCCTGCTGTCAGCTGGTTGTATCATAATGAGGAAGTCACCACTATTTCCGACAGTTAGTATTTTGGTAACTCCCTAAGTTATATGTTCTAATAATATTAAAAACTTAAAAAAAATACTGAATCTACATGGCTGAATATAGAAATTGGAATTTATGACCCTAAACGTCGAACAACTATTTTGAGAGCCTTAAAGCTCTAGACTAGGGTTTGACAAAATAAAATACTAGGGACCCCAAGTCAAATTCAGCCCCACTGACACTTTTTGGAAAGCTGTGATCAGAATACAGCCGTGCTCAACTGTGACATACTATCTATGGTGGCTTTAGGGGCACAGTTGAACAGCTGTGGCACAGATGGTTTGGCCTACAAAGTCTACGGTAGTTAATATCTGGAAAGATTTCTTTAAAAAAGTTTTCTGACCCTTGCTCTAGTTTCAGAGAAAGATTAATATTTATAAATAGTACTAAGTAGATGAAGGAATAAATCCTGTGGCACTCAGATTCTGTATTTTTAATTCACATATGATCCCATGTGCTCACTATATGTAAACCTAAGACAATATCTGTAGGAGTACTGTTTATTATTCCGGGGCTGTTCTTTCAAAGACATCTACATGTTCCAGATATTATGGGAAAGTGCATATAGATAATAGACGGAGAAAGTACATTCACTCAAATTGTCTCCATGATTCTTGATTTAGACTGAGCTAAAATTTCAGAATAATATGACATCTGAAATTGAAAGCATAATTTGCTTACATTATGCTCTTTTACCATTGTGCATAGGGAGCAATTTCAATTTAGGGTATTTTTCAATGCACCTGCATTGCACAGAGGTACAAAATAATTGAATATTTAAAATACTTTCTATCTTGGATGATTCTGTTTTGTGTTTCCAAGGGATGGAACTTCTACAGCATAAAGGAGAGAACGAAGACAGCATCTATTTTTGAATATGTAGGAATAATGTATCATAATCATGTTCAATAGTCATTTTTTAAATGTTGAGAACATATTTCTGAGCTTGGCGTATTCATTGCTTGTCAGTTATGGACTAAAACTGTTTCTATTATAATAAGTTAATGAGAAGCAATACTTTATTTCCTCTTGCATTATTTTAACATTACTCTTTAGATTTTATTAACAAGTCACATGAGTAAATTGTGTAATTGTGTGATACATTTCCAGTGCTTTTTCCTCTCAATAATAAAGAAAGAGCACTTATTTCATAGCAGTAAAATGACAATGTCTAAACATTTTCAGATTGTCAAATCTTAAGCTTCAAGTGTACACCTGGTTTATTGTAAATCTCAATTACAAGAAGGTTTAGAAATGAGTAAAACAAAAGCCTCAAAACAAAGATTGATGATCAAGTGTGGTGGTGATAGAAGAGTGATGCTTCTATGCTATGGCTTGTATATGTTGTCTCAAGATCCCAGGATAGAATGATGTAAATCTTACATTTCATTTTGGCCAAGTGTTCCCTGACCTTGAGGCTTTGAACAAACTTTCTAATGGTTCTGTGCCTAAATCACTCTTCACCTGTAAACAATAGAATATTGCATCCATTTTAAAACACTGATTTTGAGTTGTAAATAAGACAGGAGCGATATAATATTCCATCAGTGCCCTCAGCGGATGATTTCTAGGCTCTCCCACAAATACCTAAATCTACAGATGTCCAAGTTCCTGATATAAAATAACATAGCATTTGCATATAACTTATGCAAATACTCCAGTATACTTTAAATAATATCTAAATTACTTGAAATACCTAATACTATGTAAATAGTTGTTATACTGTATTGTTTAGGGAATGATTATGGAGAAACACTTGGTACAAGTTCAATACAGATGCAATTTAAAAATATATATTTTTCATCAGCAGTGGCTTGAATGCAAGAATGGGGAACTCACTTATACAGAGGCCCAGTTGTACTTTATTTTTTAAGTGAATTAATAAACTATTTGACTATATGTCAAGTTCTCAATAAATGAAATTTATCATTCTCATTTCTTGTTACTGAGTTTTTAAATTTTGGGATCAGTTTTACCAAAACTACATGAATTTACATTATATCTAAGACCAGAAAATCCAACGTGGGGAAAGTGACTATAGTTTAACATGAAATATAACACTGAGTTACATAGCAGGCAAAAAAGAAAATAAAGGGAAATAAAATAGTAATTATTTTTTTATTATAGGATTTAAAGTATTCAAGTGAATTGTGAAGAAGGAACACTTTTCTGGAACCATAGTTCCTTTATTAAAGATAATGGAGTAAGATTACGTTTATAACTATCAAAGGAAAGTGTATGGGCAATTAGAATAATGTCATGGATTCTGGTAAATTCCTATTGCCTTAATGTGATATGAAAGTAAAGTTTAGATGTTCCAGTTGAAACAATAAAGGCTTGGAAAAGTTCATCTTATTAGTTATGCTTTTGATCACAGCTGTGGGGCAGGTATTCAGAATTAAAATTCCTACAAAATGTAAGTGGAGGCTTTCCATGTTGCTCATTGAAAGATCCATATGCTGGAGGATGCAAGCATTTAGGGAGTAAAACACATTATATTATAAAAATTGAATATCTGGAATTTTAGTTCATTCTGATGGAGGAACATGCTATTTGCCAATTAAACTTCATTAATGCTTCGATCAACACCTGATTGATGCACATCACATCTAAGAAAGAAGTAAAACTATTAGGTACTCATAATTAGAAATAAAAAATAAAGCAAAGCAAAACAAAAATACATAATTATATGCAAACATTAAAAAAATCTATGGATGAAGTCATCTTGTTCAGCAGAATTTTAATATAATCTATTACTAGTATAAAAGAGTCATTCAACAGTTATTAAACAACTCGTGTGCCAGATGTGGGTGATTCACCATTAACAAGATAAACAAGTATATTACCTTTAAATTATTAATAGTCTAGAGGGAAAGATCCCTAATTAATAAATCAGTAAAAACAAAATATATTGAGTCTGTGATAAGGCAAGTGTAGTAATAGAGAATGACAAAGAAGAACACCTAAACTAGTTAGGTCAAGGGAGAATGTCAGAGATGCCTGTCAGGAGGAAAAAGTTACCTTTAAATGTAAACAAAGATTAGCCCAGCAAAGGGTGGTGGAGATTTTCAGGAAGACAGAAGAACATCATGCGCAATGGCCCAGAGATGAAAGTATGGAAAGCACATTCCAGAAGCTGGCATATGTTTACTATAACTAAAACGTATGAATAAGTACAACTCAAATACTTATTCTAGTGGATAAATGTAAGTAGGGCTCGTTAGTAAAGGACTAATAAGAAAGGAAGCTGGAGAAGAAAGCCAACCCAAATAACAGAACCTTGACATCTGCTAAGGAGACTGGAATTTATTCAAAAGGGGACATCACCTAATATGTGACATTACCTAATATGTATTTGAGAATGATATTAGTAAGTTAGTAAAGAGAATGAATTGGATGGGAGGCAATGCAAAACTTTAGACACTGAGAATAGTCCAGATGCTAATGAAATAATTGCTGAGGGAGAAGGCATTATCATTAAAGTACTTATCATTAAGTAATGATAAAGTGAGGAGTGACAGGACATGGGGTTTGATTGGGTTTGCAGATTCAGGGGCATTTAGATATTGAGGAAGACTCATGGAATTTGCCTTGCATACAGAGTTCTATAACTTATGTATTTTTCCTTAGGCAACTAGTTCCATGTAAAGGCATGTTAAGACAGAACTGGGGAATGTCAGGTGAGAAATTGCAGTGGAGGTAGTGAGCTAAATTTTAGACATGCTGGTATTGAGATAATTATAACCCTTCCAAGTAGGCACATCTGGTAGACCGTTAAACAGCTACTCACAGGAATGCTCTGGTGTGAAGAAAAACTTTGAATCATTAATATATAGATATTAATTGAAGTTATAAGGGTAGGTAAGACAAACCATTGAGTGAGTGTAGAATGAGGAAAAAGAAAGACTTAGAAATAACTAGGTTAAAGAAGCATAAAGCAGACATCTTACTGCGTATGACCTGATTTCATTTATTTTTTCTTACTTTGATAATGAAAATTGGATTTCTGTATAACTGAGAAAAACATAATCTGTAATACTAAAAAAGTTTTAATCTCCATAATTATGTGTGACTGGTTGAAGCAGTGCTTTCTTCAAATGTTTTCTGGAAATGCATATTCATGATGGCCTCTTTTTATATAGCTTTCTAGCAATAGTCCATGGGCTTTAAACACACATTTGGTATTTGACATGCAATTTTCACATAGTTTGTTTTCTGTGTGGAAAGAAATTTTTGTATACATAAACATACATAATGGCATGCATTTAAATTTAGCAAGTAGTTACTGATTTCCTAATGTACTAACGGTTTTCTCACAGTAGAGATAATGCATTAAAATGGCCATTTGAAAATAAAATTTTCAGTTAGAAAATATGCCAATTTATTCCCATCAAAAATATGTATTATGTAATTATAATTCTTTTTGTTTCATATCAAGTATTCCCTGCCTGATTAAAATGCTTCTCTGTATGATTTTTCCTAATTCAAATGAAATGTAACCACTAACAAGTATTATAATTAAAAGATGATATGTATTTTCACAACTTAGAAAATGCAATATTATAATGATCTAAGTATTATTAGTGTGTCTCTCCTAATTTTGAACTTTTTTATTTATATTTTTTTCTCATTCTAATTTCCTGCCACACACTTTAAAAGAGGGTATTTTAATAGACTTTGAAATGTATGGATTTCCAGGAGTTCCGAGTTATTCCAGGATTATTTATGTCTTTAAAAAGTTTCTTGCAGATTGTTTTTTTTTTTAATCTTTATTCTTTCCTTTGGTGAGGAAATTTCATGTTTGTTCTTTAATTTACCAGGAGAAAGGATCTGCATAGTCTTTTTAATCTCTCTTCTTAGGGTCAAGCAAAAGAAGAAATAAACATGATGGAGAAGTTATACCTCCTGGACTGAAAACCATGTGGCTGTAACTTTATAATCAGTATTTTTTCTCTGAAGCAGCCTCTGAATCTACACATTTTCACTCCCTTTTATTTATCTCTTAGATAACAAATAATCACTTGCTTGACTGTTTTAATATCTGTCTAGAGCCTGGTAACTCTTCTATTTGTTATGTCTAGTCCAAACTTCTCCCCTCCCATTGAATGAATTTCCATGGCATATTAACCTGAAAATCCAAGTGGCTTCCTTACCATAGTTTCTCATGGAAATCTCATTTGGCAGCAAGGGTAAAAGCAGGATTCCACCCCACCCAACCATTCAATTATCCAGGCTGACAGAGGCTCTACTTTTTTCACATGTGACTTCAGTGATAGCTCTAACCTCCCTATCAAGCAAGCACATAGGGGAAAAGCAGTAAACATTGGAATAGATCCACATAGTAACCTACAGACTGTAGATAACTTAGGGGCTACATATCTTAAAATAACGGCATTTGTATTAATACTTGACCAAAAGAGCCAAAGGGGATAGAGACTTATTCATCAATATATCTTAAATACAGTATCTAGCAAATGGGTGATGGTCAATGAGATCAATAAATATGTTAATAGACGAAATTTAAGATTTTGCTTGTATAACATGTTTCGAAATAGGACTAGGTGTGAAAGCCCTCCTTAAATGATAAGAGAAACAGTTTTAGCAGTGCAACAAAATGTGATGGTTATAAACTGAGGCCAGACATGGAAAATATTTTCCAGACTCAATGCTGCTTAGGCATCTCAGACTATTTTAGCAGATTACTTTAAGAAATCATTTAATACACATTCTATACTGGCTTATTGTTGTATGTATGCAAGTGCACACATACTCGCAAATGGAAGATTTAAATAAAATTAATGAAGTCTGAACTATTCATTCCTAAAACAGATTATCTCATTAGCCAAAAAAATCCCGTAAGTAAATTTGAGGTATAACCATTTTCATATCCTTTATGTGACTTGAATATTATTGTATCATTTAGCTGCCTCCTCAGAGTATGCAAAATTATTAGTTTAATTATTGTCTGAGGTAGAATGTTCAATAAATTTTCTTATCCTTTTCTAAACCAAGTTGCTACAGATTTGCAGTCAAAAGTTTTCATGTCTGTAATATCTAATCTCTCTGCATTGTTCTTTTATGTATTATTTCTGCATTCAAAGCACCAAGGAGAAAATAATATCCTAACCATTTCATGTGGATATAAAGTCTTGAATGCTTTTTAGAAAAAAAAAAAGGTATAACAAAGCAGTGTGGAGTGGAAACATTGAAGTCATGAAATTACATTTTACTTTCAAATTTGAATTTGTTTGCTGATGAAAAGTTTGATAGTGCCAGACAGTGCCATATTTTAACTCTTAGCAATTTAGAGTACACTGGACTCAGCCTTCAATTACTGATATCATTTTCTCCCCTTTGCTTACTTTCCAGACCGGTTCGCTATGTTAGCAAACAATAATCTGCAGATTCTCAACATCAATAAGAGTGATGAAGGTATATACAGGTGTGAAGGAAGAGTGGAAGCCAGAGGAGAAATTGACTTTCGTGATATCATTGTTATTGTTAATGGTAAGCAGTCAATAATTTGCACATATGCTATGCTTCATTTTATGTGTCATTTTAGCAATATGTTTATTAAAAGAGCAACTGTGTAAACTCAAAACACAAGAATTTCCTAATTAACCTCTTCTATGCCAAAAGAAATCTCTCCACTCCTATGGTGGCGTCTCTTACACTGTAATATACCTCAAGGCAGGATCCATGAATTATTTTACACTGTCAACTTCACAGTACTTCTTAAAGAGTCTATATGAGAGTAATTGCCTTTTTATCGGATTTCTAGATGTTGAATGTCCAATAAGCATAATAAAGTATAACACTAAATTTTACTTTTAAATTACATTAATTACTTGTATAAATTATTGGACCTTATTTGCATTTTTCTCAAATTTAACAATTGAATTTATAAGATTAACTTTTCAACTATTAATGGACATTATAACTAAGTTTATGAAATCATGATGACCTCTCTTCCTCCAAAAGTGCTTCTCCTACTATATTTTCTACCTGTGTCAACATGACATTCTATGAAGCTAAAAGAGATATCAAAGTTAACCTAGATGTCTCCTGGTAAGCTAAGGTGCTATCAAGACATGCCTATTGTATTTTTTAACATATTTTAAACATAGTCTATTTTGTCTATCATCATGTTTTCCATGAGAGTGCTGTACTTTCTAATGTTTTCTTTTAACCTTTTGCACTCAGATGTCGAGTGTGGATAATGTCGAGTGGATAATGAGAAAAAAGCAAGCGAGTGCAAAGGGTTAAATTGCCACAGCTTGGTTTCTCTACTGTTAATCTCATAATTCCACCATTTTCACCACCAAACCTTTCAACTATGATTATTCTTCCATGGTTCTCATTAACTTCAAAATGAAATCAAAACAACTGCTTTTCATGGCATAGGAACCTTTTGTGATTGGCCCCCTTCCTTAAATATTCTGCCATGAGCAAGCTAGATTTAAGCCATAGGGAAACCAGATCCTTAGGGAAGATCTAAATTTTGTCAGCATCCTTTTTAGGACAGCAGAGTCTTCTTTTATTAAGGGTGCCATAGTCATTGGAGGGTTGAACTCTACTTTCAGTGCTTGGAGGATTAGGTTTAAATATGGAGCTGTCTATTCATATCTATATTTATGTGTATCTCTTATCTCTTTCTCTATTATATACAGTAAACAAAGGTAAAATACAGTGGCTATTTAGTTTGTTAATTATTGACTTACCTGTCTCCCACATTTTGTTTCCAAAAGGATTTAAAGTAGCATATGAAAGCATATTTCATCATGAGCAAGTCTTTGTGTTCAGTGGTTCTTTATGAAAATGGAAATTATAATATAAATTAATATATGTAAAGTTCTTTAAAAAGTGATGTTTATAGGAAGTAGTATATATTTACTATATTATGCTGTTATGTATACAAATGTATAAGTAATTATATATATTTTAAACTAAAACATTGATTCAAATATGACATTAAAAAACCAAGTATTATCTGGCAGGCATAGTAACCCATTATTACCCATTCTGCTATTGTAATTTCTTCCTTAATACCTTCTTTAATGCACTTATAGTGTGTTCTGTTTCCATACTGGATGATCTGTGCTTGTTTAATAATGATTACGTTTATTTTGAAGGAAAGATTATTCAGATATGGGTATGCATCCAATTAACAAAGTTTAGGTCTTCATATCTGCCATGGTTTGCATTAAAACTGGAATGTTTAGTATTGCATTTATCTACTTTATTTATTTATTTTAGTATCCATAGGGAGATCAATACTGGATTATGTTATTTTGTGCCACTCACATCAACCATGAAGATAATGTACTGTTTTGTCTATGTCAAGCTGACCTTCCCAAAAGCAAATCCTCCTCTTCCATGTCCCACTTTATTCTAACAGAATCAACCACAGATCCTAATCTGATCTCCTGTGCTCGAAGTATGCTAATTAGTCATATTTTTCCTTTATGGTCACCAGCTCTCATACCTTAAAATTCCTAGAACCTCTTCTCTTCAAAATAGCAGTGTTCACAGAATCAACCATCAATTGATTCCCCTCCTGGGTGATGCAGTTGCATCTTGTCTAGAGACTGCATTGACTAATGCTATGAGACACCTGTGCTTCTCTGTCACATTTTGCCTTGACTCAGCTAGAAAAATTATTCTACTTCAGTCTTATTGACTCTTAGCCTGATTACCAGCTCCTTTTAAATCTTGAGCTTCTCTGAAAGCTTTCCCTTATTATGCCTCTCTTATAAAACCTCTTGAAAATATTTCAGTGAGAAGTTTAAGGCTACAAAAAGTAACAATAAAATAAAAGCACTACTTTTATCCGTATTAACTTCTTTCTTCAATTGTAAAATCTGACTCATGTTCTGTGCCCTTCCTTTCAATTTATATTCTAAGCCCTTTCATTTAATTGCTACTAATTTTTATCTTTACTTATTTTGCCTTTATCCCAGTTCCTTTTCATTCATCTCCTTCCCCCACAAGTATATTGAAGTCCTGACCCTATGCTCCAGTCATGTATTTGTTCACATACCTTAGCAAATTTTGGCTCTGGGAGAGGCTCTGCTCTTTATTACATTGTTTGCTCTTCACAAACCTTTTTTCTGCACCAATTTATACTATTTTGTTTCAACAATTAGTTGAAAGATATGCTTGCTAGGTTCTTCTGTTGTACCAGCAATACTAAATATTAATGTAAGGATGTTTTTACCTTAACTCCTTCCATAACTTTCGTAATGTATTTCATAATGTCTGCCATTTTTTCACAAATATTTCTTCTTTCCACTTGAAGAAGGTTATACACCACTCACTGTTGCCATGTGAAGTATGGTGCTGCCAATGAGGGGATTACACAGCCCCATCCAATGGATCATGTGACTTTCTCTGGCCAATGGCATATAAGCAAGCATAATACACACCATGGCTGAAATCAAGCTTCAAGAAATATCACATGTTTTCTTACATTACCTTATTCTTTTCTTCTGCGATAAAACTAGCATGCATGCTCCAAATAGGGACTTCTCTTTCATCCTTGGCTCCATAATGAAGACATGAGAAACAGAGGCACAGGTGATGTTCAGGTGCAGACACATAAGATGAATATGAAATAAAGCATAACTTTTAAGTGCTGAAATTTTAAAGTTGTTTGTTATCACAAAAAAAGCAGACAAATGCAATGCCACTGGATACTTTTTCCTCTTTAGACAACCAATTTAAACATTATCTGACCTAGCAGTACTTCTGAAATTACCTACCTGAGTGTCCCTTAGATATCTTATACTCCCACTTTCCGTGATCATTTATCACAATTTTTATCACCTTTGAAGATATTTAAAATTTAACTGAATATTTTTACTATCATTACAAAATTAATTTATATTGCATTAATATGTTTATTCCACGGATACATGCAAAGTGCTAGCTATGTGTTTTATACTATCTTATGCTGGGAATACTGACAGGTCTAGTACATCATCATTTTCATTATTGCATATATAGTTTTATCTCAATGACTTAAAATAATCGACTTTACTACTTTGTTGTTTATGGAGCAGCTGGATTCATAAATATATAGTAAGTGCAGTTCTTATGGATATTCACAGACTATCGTATAATAAGAAAGAATACCTCATGTAGCTGAAAAAAGTAAAGGAGACTTCCTTCGTATTTTGGATAAATCTGATAATGATAAAGTGTTATGTAGTAGAGTAGGAGAGATAATATATTGCAGACAGAACCACATGTAAAACAAAAATAGTTTAGAATGTGAAAAATATCTATTTTTTAGTATTTTTAGCAGAAATGAGAGTAATAATGATGTTAGTTGGTTTGGGGATTCTGTGAAAGTGCAGCTGAAAAGCAAGTAGGGGAAGATAATGGAAGTCTATGGATACTCCATTAAAAACCTGATTTTCTTCTATGGGTATAAGATGAGCTACCATTAAGAAGCAAGTAACCCGGAGAGCAGGGAAGTTGGCGGAAGGATACAGGCAAAGAGATAAAGTGAGTTCAAGGGAGAGATAACTAAGGCCTGGACTAAAGGATAAGGAAATGAAGAGTGAGCCATATAATGAAGTCATATTTGAAGCAAAGTTAACATGTTACACGTGTATCACACAGGCAAGAAGAATCAAGAATAATTTCAAGACTTCCAATGGGCATTTTAGGTCTTCCAATGTAGCAAAATCAAGCAGAGCTGGCCAATAAGTTGTGAACAAAAACACATCTGCTGAACTTGGCAATTACAAAGTTGTAAGAGACATCAGGGTGAACAATATCACTTGCATAGCCTGGGTAAACTTCTAATAACAATAAATTGAAGAATAATGTACAAGTACATTCATCCAAGAATGAAAGTACAGAAAGCAGAGATGTTGAAACTACAGGGTATGTGGGAGTTTTAGGACGTTTTTAAGAAAGACTTTAATTGAACATAAACAAGATATCTTTTATTCTGAACTTGGAGGAAATGAGCAAAAAATGAGTGAGGATGGGAAATAAATTCACAGGTAGATTTGGTCAATTAATTTGAGAGAAATCCTATATAATATCAACATTATATTTTCAATGAGCTGATTACCCTCACCTAGCAAATGTCAATGAATTCTTGATATCTCTTAAATATCTTTTCTATATTTTTGTATGTGCTTATGTCTGCTTTTTATTGGATCTTCAGGTAAACTTTCTAATTTGCCTAACCTTTCTGTTCACTAGCCTCCCAGTGACTGCCTTCCATTTATTATCATGCCTTGGTTGACTCTGACATACTATGTGAAATCTATCAAAAGCAGATCAACAGAGACGTTTGCTCAATTGACTAGCATCTTTTCTATAAATTCATGTAATCTTTTAATTAGATAATTATACTATACATATACACAAACATGCCAGCTTCTAAGCACATCATGGACACACTCTTTTAAAAGAGAATCAGTGGGGTTTCTCTTGCTTAACCCCCCATATATCCTCCCACCATTTGATTCCTAGCACTTAGTTAAATAAATATGCTCCATGCTACACAGAAAATGCCCATATAGATGAAAGGTCTGGAAATAACCTCTAAATTTAAAATGTTGTCATTAGAGTGTTATTTTTATAAAATGTTCTTTTGAGGTAAAATGACTCGTTATTTTCTGCATCTTTTGTAAATTTGTGAGGAATGATCCACTAACGGCAGGTGCAAATTTGGGGTAATGGAGGCAGGAACAATTGAAATTGAATGAAAAAACACTTAGTAGTACAATTTTAAAGCAATTGTGTCTTTGGTCTTCCTTTGAACATTAAAATCAACAGTGGATGATAACGGCCAGAGATATTTGTGCAACTGGGTGTCTGAATGTATAGTGTACTTTGTTACCTCAGGGACTCCCAGGCAGTGATTTTGTATTCCTACCTATTGTAGCCATTTCTTAAAGTCAAGAAAACAAGGAAAATACTTTTCTATAATAATTGAAAAATTAAGTCCAATTTTTCTTTAAATTCTATACAATTTTTTATAATGTAAAGCATACATGAGTATAAAAGACAGTGAGCTAGGCTTTTGTTTATCAATAATATAATTGAATTAATCATATAGACAGCTATTTTAAATCAGTCTAATGGCTACAAATTATGAAGGAATTTGTCACAATGATATATAATATAGAATATATAATTTACCCATGTCAATAAATAAGCCATTTATTGGACATGGCATTATATAAGCCAATGGATATATATATCCATTGGACATGGATAATATAAGCCATGTCAATAAATAATCCATTTAATAAAACCATAGTATTTTCTAATTTTATTTTTCCCCAATGATAACATTAAATTTCTAAGAGTAACAGTCTGAGAATATAAGAAAACAAAAATATTTATAATACTTAATTCTTAACTAACCATTATGTTAGAAAAGTTCAGATTATAGAATCTGGATAGATATTGTAGAGAGAAATGATGGATCACCTACACAATCTAGGCACAGATTTCTTTCTCTTTCTCCTTTATGTAAGTGATTGATTTGTGTAGTTAAAATAATTCCTTCCTTCCCTTAAATCTTTATTTCTCTTTTACCCAGATTTCTTAAGTGTACTTACTGGCATAATATCATATTTGGAGGGCTGTAGAAAAGCATGTATTCATTTTTCAATATTGTTTGTAATCCCTAATTAAAGGAGAAGGCAGAATTTTCTCACTGTTGAATCAGATCTTCACTCTAAATTCATCTGTCTCCAGAATAGCAATCTTCTGGTCAAATAGGGATTGCTCTTTGTATTTTTTTCCTTTAATATTTGGTTGATAAGCACATAAGTGTACCTTGTCATTTGTGAAAAGAATAATAGCAACCTTAAGAAATCTATATGGGGACACAAGATACTGCAACAAAGCAAAATTTTAACATTTCATAGAGTAAATGAATACAATAAAAGGTACCATCAAGATATCACCTACAATGTGGAGATGAAAGGCATTCAGGACAATTAAAGTCTAAATTACTTTGCGGAGACACTCGAGTTATGTTCTTCTGTTCTTGAGTTCTGTGCTTGAATAAAAGACAATTTAGGAAGCAGTGTTAGTAATTTATTCACATTGAAAGTTACTTATGACCAGTGTCTTTTGTTTTCATCTTTAGTTGGTGTCATATCCTATGGCTTTTAATAAAAGTGTAGGCATCCAGAGCATGTGCGTTTATAACAGTGAAAATAAGCAGCAGAGAGAGCTTAATTTACATTACATACAAATTAAATAACCACTCAATTGTAAGTAAAACTATTTTCCTGTTCTATATGATCTTCTTAAGCACGGTATATTTTTCCTGTTTATGCAGTTACATTTAACTTTACTAGGATGAAAAGTATACAATCTTCATGTAAAACATGGTTCATTATCCCTCTCTCCTTCCCTTCTCCCTCCCTCCCTCCCTCTTCCTCTCTGCCAGGCTGATTTCCATTTGCCCTGTAAGACTTAGTCTAAGTATCATTTCTAGCAAGGAATTCTCAATTCATCTGCCTTCTTACAAGATTTTGCTCCATGAGATCTCATAATGTAAGGTTCACCTCTATAAACTTTTCCCAAGTTCGGGTATTTGAAAAGATTCACCAGACTCCACAGTGTACAGTCATCCCTCTGTATCTGTGGGAAATTGATTTCAGAACCCACCACCCACCCCCAGGATATCAAAATCCACAGATGCTCAAGTCTCTTATATAAAATGTCCAAGTATTTGCATATAACCTGTGCACATATTCACATATACTTATATCATCTCTAGATTATTTATAATATCTAATACAATGTAAATGCTATGCAAATAGCTGTTATACTGTATTTTAAATTTGTTTTGTTTTTTATTTTTGTGTTGTTATTTTTATTACTTTTTTTCAAATACTTTCAATCCATGCTTGGTTGAATCCTTGGATGAGGAAGTTGTGGATATGGAAAACTAACTATACTCATGGAAAAGTTTTATTCTACAGCAAAGAATATGGTGTAGCCATAGAAAAAGAATGCAGTCAACAATCCCCTGCACAAGATTTCCAAGAGCCCAATATACATACAAAGATGGGGCTATATCTTCAGTTAAAGACATCAAGATCTGAAAGGGGCAGTTCAAAGAAACTCTCAGCTGGGAACCCTTAAGATATCAAACCAGGCTTCACAAATTGTTCAGATCAAGTGCAAATGGTCAGTACAGAAAATGACTTTGGGAGTTGCTAGGGAAATTTCTGGTGCATCATAAATTCCAATGTTCTTACCTTGGCCAAAAGTCAAATACCAGCCATATAAGTATTTTTGAAAATATTGATAGAATTTTCCAGTTTCACTATAAACCAACTCCATTTTTACAGCCCTAACAGTCTTTTACACTGACTTGAAATTATCTGTTTCTATATGAAATTATCTCACAGATTAGAACATTAATCCTTCAAGAAAAAAGTAATATTTTACAGCCTTAAGGTACATCTTAGAGATTTGCATAGAGAATGCAGTCTATAATTTCTGGAATGATTTATTCAGTTTTTAATTATTTTGTGCAAAAATGTGATTTCCTTAATCACAAAGGTATTTTATTTGATAATTATTTCTATTTAGTTTTCTTTTAGATTAAATGATCCAAATTATTTTACTATTACCTTGAGAACACTTCCACCTTATACTACCAATCTACTAATCCAATTCCAGTTATCTTAAATGTATTTTATCAGTTTGTGATATACAATAAAGTACGCACATATAAAATGTAGATATATATTTATATCTATACATATATATGTAGATATGTATGTGTATATGCATGTGTATATACAATCACCATAATCAAGATAATGAATATAGTGAATATATCCATCGCCCACAAAAATTTGTAGAAATTTTATAAATGTAACCACGAAGTAAATATAATACTCTTGTTTAGGTGGATTCACGGTTTTTCTCACTCAGCAGAATTATTTTGAGATTCATTCACATTGTCCCACGAAACAATGTCATTCCTTTTTATTGCTTGGTAATAATCATTTTAAGGATATTTCACAAATTGCATGCCCATTCACCCAAATGGCTTTTGGGATGCTTCAAGTTTTTGGCTTACAAATAAAGCTGCTCTACATGTTCATATATAAGTCTTTGTATGCACATATGCTTTCATTTCTCTTGGGCAAATTCTTGTGAGAGGTAGGGCAGGATCATATGGTAGGTATGCTCTTAGTTTTTCTTAAAAAAAAAAAAAAAACTTCAAAATTGTTTTTCAAACTTATTGTACTATTTAACATTTCCAGAAGCAGTGTATGGGTGTTCCAGTTGTTCCACATCCTCACTAAAACCTTCATGTGGTTAGAATGGTTATGTTTGGACATTCTATACATGTTTAATGGTTTCACATAGTGAATTTAATTTGCATTTCCCTAATGACTCAGGCTATTGAACATCTTTACATATGCTTGCTGTGTTGTGAAGAGTTTGGTATACAGTCCTAGCAACATTTTGCCAAATATGTCTCTAAATATTTCATGTGTTTTGATGCTGTTATAAAACACATTAACTTTTAATTTTAATTTCTAATTGTGACATTATATATAAGCATTGAAAGAAAGATAGTGTTCTATTCTGAAACATTACTAAATTTGCTTATAGTTATACTTATCTTAAAGTTAGCTTATAGTTAGTTTCCTTAGGATTCTCTACATAGAAAATCGTGTTACTGCAAATGAAGACATTTTATTTTTTCCTTTCTAATCTATATGCCTTTTCCCTCTTTGCTTTATTGTACTGGCTAGAACTTCCACTATAATGTTGAATAGAAGTGATACAAGTGACCATCCTTGACTTGTCCCTAAACTCTGGGGAGGTAGGGCATTCGTTCGTTCAATATTAAATGTGGTGTTAGCTGTAGTCTTTTCAGAGATGTTCTGTATCAGGTTGAGAAAATGGCCTTTTTCTAGATTACTAAGAGATTTTATCAAGAATAATTTTTCTCTTTCTTTTTCTTTTCTGACCAGTTTGGCTACAGTTTTTTATCAGATATAGTGATCTCTCAAAGAAAAAGCTTTTGGTTTCCTTGATTTTATACTTGTTTTTTTCTTTTTTCCCCATTTTTATTGATTTGCAATCTGATCTTTTTTATTTTATCTTTTCTGGCTTATTTGGGTTTAACTTACTCTTCTTGTTTGGCTTTACTAAGGTTAAATCTGAGAACATTTATTTGAAACATTTCTTCTCTTCTATGACATGCATTTAGTGCTCAAGAATTTCTTATATGTACTGTGTCAAGTACATTCTACAACTTTTGATATGTTGTATATGTGCACATTGCCATTTAGTTTAAAATATTTCGCAATTTCCATTTTTGTTTTTTTATTTGTCCTGTGGGATATTTAGAATTGTGTTATGTAGCTTCCAAATATTCATATATTTGCCAGATATAATTCTGTCATGATTTTCTAATTTAATTCCAATACGGTCAGAGACCATTTTTTTTTGTTTGTTTAGATATTTTCAAGTACATTACTTGTGCTCTTAAAAAGAATGTATATTTTGCTGCTGTTGGTTTGAGTTTTAGTAATCATCAATTAGGTTAAGGTCAGCTAATGATGCTAATCTTGTCTTCTATATGCTTTTTAATGTTGTCTAGTTGTTCTATAAGTTATTGAAAAAGCTGTTTAATTTCTAAAATTATGGATTTGTCTATTTCTCCTTGCATTTCCATCAATTCATTCTTCCTGTATTTTGAAGCTCTGTTACTATATATATAAAAGTTTATAATTTTTATGTTCTCTTGATGAATTGACTACTTTCTCATTAGGAAATTATTCTATTTATCCCAGATTATATTATTAACTCTGAAATCTACTTTGACTGATATTAGTATGGTTCACCCAACATTCTTTCCATTAGTGTTTATATGGTATTTTTCCTTCCTTTTAATTTTAATCTAAATGTTTATTTACATTTAAGCAGGTTTTTGTAAGGAGTATATAGTCAGATCTTTCATTTTTTAAAATTCATTCTGATAACCTCTGACTTTGTAGTATTACACAATTTACATTAATTATTGATTTAGTTGAGTTTAAAATCTATACTCTTGCTATTTATTTTCTGTCTGTCTTATCTATTCTTTGTTCCTTTTTTCTTCTATTGCTGCTTCCTTAATTTTTGATAATTTTTCTGACTAAATTAATTTCCTGTTTTGGCTCATTAACTATAAGTCATTGTTATATTTTTTCAGTAGTTGGTTTTCAGTCTTCCTTCAATAATGTTACACTACTTCACAAATATAGCATAACGATATCCCCTTCCAGCCTTTGTGGTAGTTTCATCATACATTTTTGCATAAATGATAACTGTCACAATCATTCTTTTTTTTTTTCATTTCTGCTATAACAACTTATCACAAATTTGCTGTCTTAAAATAAACCAAATTTATTATTTCACATTCTCAATATGTCAGAAATCCATGTAGGCTGTGCTGGAATTTGCTCAAGGTATTACAAAACACAGTCATGTTGTTGACAGGACTGTGTTTCTTTCTGGAGGCTCTGGGGTAGAATCTCTACTGATACAATTCAGATTGTTGGCAGAATTCAGTCTTTTTCCTTTGTAGGACTTGAGGTCCTGTTTGCTAGCTGGATGTTCCCTGGACAAGGCTGCCATTACCTTTGACTGACTCCTCTCTGTTCCTTGCATGTGGGTCTGTACATCTCAGTGCCAACCACAGCATGTTAAAATCTTTCTCATACTTGGAATATTTCTGACATCTCTTTTCTGCTTTATCTCTTCTGCCTTCCTCTTCTTCTTGCTGGAAACAGTTATCTGTTTTTAAAACATCATTTGATTGGTCTCACCTGGCTTCCAAATAGTTGTAGATTTACCAAATATAATTCTGCCATGATACTCTTCGTACTTAATGTCTGTAACTTTAAACACATTCTCAGAGTCCCTCTTGCTATGTAACTTAGCATATTCCTAGGTAGTCAGGTGTTAGGGCATTGACATCATTGGAGAGGTGCATTATTCTGCCTACAACTTTACTGTGTGTGTGTGTGTGTGTGTAGCTTTTAACTGCCAATGAGCTAATATTAATTAATCAATTTTAAAGTTAATGATTAGCAGTGAAATTCATTAGAAAAAGTGTTTATCTCTATAGTTACCATCTCCAGGGTTCTTCATTACTTTGTGTATATCCAGATTTCTACCCGGTAACAGTTACCAGATACTTGAATAACTTTGTTTAGCATTTCTTTTAGTGCACATCTGCTGTTGATGATTAACGTCACATACTATATATCTGAGAAAGCTTTTATTTTGCTTTCATACATAAAATAATATTCTGTTGGATATAGAATTCTAAATTAACAACTTTTATTTTTTCAGTCCTTAAAAAATTGTCATTATTTTTTGCTTGGGTTATTTCACCTGACAAGTCTGCTGCTGTAAGCTTTATTCTGTTCCTCTGTCCCATCCCTCCAGTCCCACGAGATAATTGAAGATTTTTTATCTCTCCGTGGAATTTTTTCTTCAATATTCTTATACTGGGTGTTGTTGATGACTTTGATTGTAATTTTTATCAAATTTGGAAATGTTTCAGTATTTCAACCACTAGATCTTCACATACTGTTCTTTGTCTCACATTCCTTTTGGGACTCCACATTCACATATATCAAGCCACTTGAACTTTCCCAACAGGTCTCAGATTTTCTGATCATTTCCTTTCAGTCTTCTTCTTTTTTTTTCTTTATTTATTTTTAGATAGTTTCTCTTGCTTTATGTTCTAGTTCACTAATCTTTTCTCCTGCAATGTTTAATCCACTATTAATTCCATCTAGTGTATATTTCATCCCAGTCACAGTGTCTTAGTGTCATTATGTAGATGTTTGACATCTAAAGTATCTTCCAACTCTCTAATGTGATCAGTATGTTCTGTAGATTTCTGAGGACATGAAATTAAATCATAATGCTTTAATGTGCTTGACTACTAAGTAGCATATGTGTCATTTTTTGTTGATTGTATTTTCTCATCATGTCTCATATTTCCTGCTTCTTCTTTCATAATAATTTTAGATTGAATGCTAGATCTTGTGAATTTTACCTCTTTATATGCTGACCATTTTTTGTTTGGTGTTTTTAAAATATTTTAGGCCTTTGTTGAGGAATGTACATAGCTGCTTAGAAACAATTCAATCCTTTCAGCTCATGCTTTTATGCTTTGTGAGGTTTGATAGAATAATCCAGAACTTATTTTGATCCATTCCTGAGGTACAGATCTTTTCCATACATTACGAAGTTTTTTATTCTGACTCATGGGAATGGGAACCTCAGGCAGTCCCTGGGTTATGGGCAACCTGACTTAATCGCATTCTATTCTTAAGAATGGGTTCCCAAGATTCCCCATAAAGATAATTTCTAATTAAATAATTAAATTACTAATTTGGGAAATATTTTCTTCCATGCATGTAAACAAACCCGCATGGCATACGTGGTTCGTTGGTGCAGCATCTTTAAATAAGAGCCTAGTTTTATTGTTTATATGGTCACTTACCTTTTACTGGATTTTGTGAGTCTTTGTTTACCTTTATGACCATGTCTCCAAAGCGAAAGCCCACTGCAATTAGAGGTAAGTCTGCAGCAAAGAGAAAGGTGATTAGGATGGAAATGAGAGTAAAAATAATTAAGCATTCAGAGAAAGGCCAGATGCCATCATTCATTGGGAAAGCATTAGGCTTCAGTCACTCCACTATTAGAACAATTATAAAGGATAAAGTGAAAATAATGGAACATGTGAAAGGCAGTGCTCCAATGAAAGCATCAATTATTACTAAGCAGTGTAGTGGATGAATTATTGAAATGGAAAGGTTATTATTGATTTTGTTAGAAGATCAAAATAAGCATAACATTCCTATTAGCCTAGCTTTGATGTAACATTAGGTGGGTACTAACCTTTAGTATACTTTTTTGAAATTTCTCATCTTATCTAAACTTTATCTAAACAAACTTATGAGTTTGTTTTTATGTTATGTTTGTTTGTAAAAAAAAAAAAAGAAAGAGCACAATAGTTTCTGTAACTTATTATTGCACTATGGGGTATTATTATTATTACAATATTACATTGTATTATTTTTCCCACATGCAAGTCATTGTATTATAGTATTTTTATCATTATTATTAAAATTACCATATATGCACTATTCATTAGGTATCCAAGTTACATGCAAATCCAACCTAAAGACATTCTCAGAAATATATCCTGTCCATAACCTGGGAACCACCTGTGTTCCGCATTTACTCTGAGCCTCAGACATTGTTCCTTCTAATTCTTTTGTATAATACTTTCCCTCACCTCAGTTAGTTTCCTCTCATTAGTGCACTCATCAGTACTCACCTGAAGACACCAAAGGAGCCCATTGAAAATCTGAAGGAATACTCACGTGCGCTCTGCACTGTGAAATACAGCCATCTTCACACCCCTGGATGACTAGCTCTACCTTCTTGGTCAGGGAGACTTCCAGACTCCAACAAGGGTCCTCTGCCCCATTCTACAGTGGACAATATTCAGACAGTAATTTGAGGCAGTATTAGAACACATCTCATTTCACCCCACATTTCAGGGATCAATATTTACTGATTTTATTGATTGATATATAGTGTCTTGAGAACTCTTGTTTCATACAATGTGTATGATATTTTTACCTGTTTCAGGCGGTAGGATAAACTGAGTACCTGTTTCTGCATCTTGGCTAAAAGTAGACATTCTTGTATATATATTTCAGTGCAGCAGACAAAAATTTTACACAGTATTCCAAGTTCTGGAAAATGTGTCATAATAATATATTTTGTTTAATGTAGTGTTACTTACATCTAAAACAAGATTTCAAAATATTTCAGCATGCCATTCTGTACTAAGCTCAAAGTAGTTTCAGATATGTATATCAGTAGATCTATATCTAAATTTTATTTCTGCCTATTTTTTCACACATTTCATACCTTACTTAACTTATTTTAATTAATCAATTAACTAAATAATTAAATTGTATTCCAGTTTTGACATTGAATAATTTATAGCAGAGTATCACAATGTTACTTTGAAAGAGCCAAGGTGATGAAGTGAAATACGGCCAACATTTTAGGTCACTCATAAACATGAAGAATATAGAAGCAGTGCAATCCAAAGTTCATGACAAATAAAGACAAGCAATGAGATTCAAAGGACATTCCAAGTACATTGGGCCGATCAGAGCAATGAATTAAAGAAAGGTCAAGAGTCTGATACACTGAATTAAAGATGGGCATTCTTTGAACATAAGTCAAGAGTCCCTCAGATAGGGAGATTTTAAAAATTTTCTCTGCTTTACAATGATCGGGAATAGAATTCTTTAGGATTTGAGGACTATTTCAGTGCATCAACTTATTGAATCTGATAGTAATTGTTATAAAACAATTCTAAATTTTAAAAAGCCTCACAGAATGTAATCTTTAAAAATTTGCATTTTGTATTATATTTAAATTAACATACAAGAAAATTTGCTTTCTTAATCATGCAATCCTATGAATTTTAATGTGTATACAGATTCATACATCACTACCACAATCACTACACATAATTGTTCCATCACTCCACTCCTTTATATTATAGTATTCCTTCCCAGTTGCACCTACTCTAAACCTCTAACCCCTGAAAACCACCACTCTCTTCCCTGCCATTATAGTTTTGTCTTTTCAAGAATGTCATATAAATGGAATCATCCACCCTGTTTGGAAAAAATCTATTATTGCCATTTTTCCAATACCATGTGCTCACTTCATGTACCATATCACACTTGGATAATTCTCACAATATTTCAAATATTTTTATATTTATTATATCTATTATTGTGATTTGTGATCAGTAATCTTTGATGTTACCATGGTATTTGTTTTGGGGTACTATGAATTGCACTCTTGTCAGTGAACTTAATCCATATATGTTATGTGTTCTCTGCTCTCATCCAACCATACCTCATCCTCTCCTCGGGCTTCCCTATTTCCTGAGACACAACAATATTGACGTTAGGCAAATTAATAACCCTACAATGGTCTTTAAGTGCTCAAATGAAAGGAAGAGTTGCATGCCTCTTACTTTAAATCGAAAGCTAGAAATAATTAAGCCTAGTGAGGAAGACATGTCAAAAGCAGAGATAAGCTGAAAGCTAAGCCTATTGTGTCAAGCAGTTAGCTAAGTTGTGCAAAGAAAAAAAAATTATTGAAGGAAATTAAAAGTGCTATTCCAGTGAACACACAAATGAAACCAAAACAGCCCTTATCGCTCATATGAAGAAAGTCATAGTTGTCTGAATAAAAGATCGAACAAGTCACAACATTCCCTTAAGTGAAAGCCTAATCCAGAGCAAGGCCCTAACTCCCTTCCATTCTGTGGAGGCTGAGAGACATGAGAGAGCTGCAGAAGTCAAGTCTGAAGCTAACAGGGATTGGTTCATGAGATTTAGGAAAAGAAGCTTTCTTCATGACATAAAGTGCAAGGTGAAGCAGGAAGTGCTGATATAGAAACTGTAGCAAGTTATTCAGAAGATTTAGCTAGATTATTGATGTGCGTGGCTACACTGAACAACAGATTTTCAGTGTAGATTAAACAACCAATTATTGGAAGAAGCTGCCATCTAAGACTTTCATGGCTAGAGAGAGGTCAGTGCCTTGCCTCAAAGCTCAACTCTTATTTGGGGCTAATGACTCCAATTTTGAAGGAAGGTCTATTGTGGGTAAAATGCCATCAACCAACGTCACATCATACAGAGAAATTTTTTTGTGAAAGAGGCAATCAGTGTGGCAAACTTTATTGTGGTCTTATTTTAAGAATTTCCACAGCCAACCCTATCTTCAATGACCCGCTGTCTGTTCAGTTAGCACCCGTCAACACTGAGGCCCAATCTTCCACTGTATCAAGATTATGACTCTCTGAAGACTCACCGAAGACTCAGATGATTATTAGCATTTTTTACCAATAAAGTGTTTTTAAATTAAGGAATGTACTTTTTTTTTAGACATAATGCTATTTCACACTTAATAGGCTACAGTGTAATACAAACATAACTTTTTTCATGCACTGGGAAGTCAAAAGGTTTGAGTAGCCTACTTTATTGCAATATTTACTCTGTTACAGTGACCTGGTACCATAGCGATCTTCCAGTATGATGTTGAGGAGTGCTGAGTGAGGACTTAACTTATTTGTTACCAATCTTTAGATACAGTGTTCATTTCCGTACCCTTATGTCAATGTTAGGTGTAAATTTGGGGCAGATGTCTTTCATCAGGATAAGGAAGTCTCCCTCTATTCTTAGTTACTGAGAGTTTTTATTTAATTTTTTTAATCTTGAACAGATTTTAAATTTTGTCAAGTGCTGTTTTAGCATAAACTCATATTATAAAATGATTTTCTTCTTTAGATAGTTGATGAGTTAGATTATAATAATTGATTTTTCAATATTGTGTGAGCTTCATAATCATAAAAAAACCCATTTGGTGGTGGTATATTTTTCTTTTTATTTATTGATAGATTTTATTTTCTTCTTTTGTTTAAAATATCTGTGCTTATTTTCATGAAGTATTGGTTTGTGGGTTTCTTATATTTGATGGTTAAATTATCAATATTATTCTGACTTCATAAAATGTGTTGAAAAATATGCCCTACTCTTATATTTTCTGAAAGTGATTATACATAAAAGCTATTATTTCTTCTATAAATGTTTGATAAAATCCACCAGATAAACTATCTGGCTTTAGACAATTCTTTTCAGGAGGCTTTTAACTTCTTATTATGTTTCTTTAGTAATTACAGAACTAATTGTGTTACATATTTTATTTTGAGCAACTTTTGGTAGTTTCTGCTTTTCAAGGAAGTGGTAAATCTCTTCAACACTGTTGAATTTATGCACATAGATTTGTCAGACTTATTCTTTTTTAAAAAAATCTTTTTAGCTGTAGTGAAGTCCTTGCTTTCAATCCTGATATTGGCAATAAGTGTCATCTTTTTTTTTTTTTTTTTCCTCCTGGGTCTTGCTAGAGATTTATTAATTGTATTGATATTTCAATGATCCCTCACTGGGGATCTTTAATATTTTTCCTTTTGTTTTGAATATTGAATTATTTCTAGTTGTCATTTTTCAAGTTCAATACTCTTTCCTATGTCATAAACATTCAACATATTCCTGGGTTTTTGTTGTTGTTAATATAAATTTCACTCTAATATTTACTTTTTAAAATATATTGTATGTCTTTTCAGGGACTTTTTATGTTTTCATTTTTTTCAGAAAGGTTTACCATACTCTTTGGAACATGTTTAAAATAGATGCTTTAAAATAGTTTTTAGATAATGTAACACGTGTCAACATGCCATTGGCATTTCCCATTGAAGTGAGTTTTTTTAGTTCTTTATATGCAAAAAAAAATAGATTTATTTTGGATTTTTCATATTACATTGTAAGACTCTGGATCTTATTTCAGTTTCATAAAGAATATTGAAATTTTTGTCTTGGCAGGCAATCAATTTGTTTTGAATCAAACTGCATATTCTGACCAGCCTTTTAGATTTATAGATTCAAAATCAGTTTTATTTTCACAACTTTTCAGTGCTGTTCATGTCTATCCTGCTCGTGTACCAATCACCATTCCAGGACCTGTGTGGTGGTTCATCTCTTAGTTCAATTCACAAAGTCTTGGTACTGTTTACTCAGATCCACATAAGCACAGCTCAAAAACCAAACCTCAAAATTTCATAAATAAATTATCGTGGTTGCTTTTCCAAGCTCTTCCCACTCTGTGATTTTTGCTGTACTTTCCTATTCCTTTGTTCAGCATGTTTTAGTTCTTTGGTCAGAAAGCTAGGATTTTATTTACAATTTTTGCCCTAACTATGCCATTCAGGTTCAACTGATCAAAGAAATGAGAAGTAGAAATACAATGGGAATTTTGCTCTTGGGTTCATAATTCATTGATTGAAGAAGAAGAATCCCCACTCTCAGAAAATTAGGCACCTGTGGGCCCTCTCTGCTGACACTGTCACTACCAGATTTATTTCCTGCTCCTTGAGTCTTAACTGGAAGTCTTCTCTTGGAGCTTTCTCAGGCAATGTTGATGCCCACCTCTGGGTTTTGGGTTCCCTTCAGTTCAGGCTAAGAGATTCCAAAGAAAAATTATAATTTCACACCTCGTCTTGTGGTACTTAAAATCCTGGCATCTTTCTATTATAATATGCCTGATATTATTTACTTTCCAGAGTCCTCAAATAGACTTTCTATATATTCTATCCAAGTATAATATTAGTTGGAGATAGAGAGTTGAGTGAGGTTCCCCCAATTTACCCCAAACTAGAATTGTGGGCAAATATTTTTAAACTTATTAGCATGTATATGATTCAAGTTTCTTTTTCCTTTTTTTCAATCTAAAGAATTAATAAAAAAAATTAACTGAAGTGGTTTGCAACTATTCACACTTTTTGGCTTTTATTTATTTTTATTTGTATAAATTTAAGAAGTACAAGTGCAGTTTGATACATAGATATATTGTGTAGTGGTGAATTCTGAGATTTTAGTGTACCCATCACCCGAATAGTGTATGGTGTACCCATTAAGTAATTTCTCATCCCTCGCCCCACTTCTACTCTTTTATGTCTTCAATGGCCATTATTTCATACCTTATGTCCATGTGTGAATGTTATTTAGCTTCCGCTTATAACTGAGAACCTGCAGTATCTGACTTTCTGTTCCTGAGTTGTTTCATTTAAGATAATGACATCCAGTTCCATCTATGTTGCTGTAAAGACATAATTTTATTCTTTTTTATGGCTGAAAAGTATTCTAGTGTGTGTGTGTGTATATGAGTGTGTGCATGTATACACATACACCTCATTTACTTTATGTAGTCATCCATGATGGACACATAGGTTAATTTCATATATTTGCTGTTGTGAATAATGCTGTGATAAATATATACGTGCAGTTATCCTTTTGAAATAATGATTTTTTTTCCCTTTGGGTAGATGCCCAGTAGTGGAATGCTGGATTAGATGCTAGTTCTATTTTTAGTTCTTTGAGAAGGCCCCATACTGTTTTCAATATGGAGTTATACTAATTTACATTCCCAACAGTGTACAGGTATTCCCCTTTCTCTGCATTCTTACCAACATGTTATTTTTTGACTTTTTGATAATAGCCATTCTGACTGGGGTAAGTTGTTTTCCAATGGAGGTTTTAATTTGCATTTCTCTGATAATTAATGATGCTGAGTATTTTTTCCTTCTTTTGATTAATACTCAGTTTATCACTCTGGTGTAACACTAAACATTTTGCTTACACTTTAGGATAAGTTCATGCTCCTTACTGCTTATTGACTGTTTCATATTTAAGATCACACTTATCTGACTTATGTGATGGGACCAAATTAAAAGACTTATAGGGAAGAGAATAAAAGAAGTTACAATTCTTTCTTTCTGAAAGTTTATCAAAGGTGGAAATAATGTTGGTCTTGCAAATTTTTTTTTAAAAAAACATGTAATAGTAGCTTGCCAAAATTATGAGCCTCCTGATAGTTTGATGATTTCCTAGTATTGTTAAGATGTTATAGTAAATAGACCAAAATAACCCTTTCTCCCCATAATATCCATCATAGTCCAACTTCCCCTGTACTCTTGTAATATACATAAACCAAACATGGCCTTTATATATTGGTCTTTGGGATGATCAGCTCAAAAGCCTACCAACACCAAATTTAAAATTTTACGTATCCAATTATTTTAAAGTTAGTCCAATATAAGCATATTTTTAACCATTTAGAATCAGCCTGGTTTGCACAGCGCAAAACTGCACTCAACTTCTGCTAGCTACAAACTCCTGAGGCAACATGAAATGCCACACTGACAGCTGCCTTTCTGAGTTCTGAGAAACTGGCTTGTTGACTGAGAGACTCTCTGTTATGTTACTGAGTGACATCACCTGGACACATTAGTGCCCTCCCCTCAGATTCCCTTCTTCCCAAGAGTTACCTTACTCTCCACCAGCAAGTAATGGCCAGACTTGCTGTCTCTCAAGGGTCTCCTGCTTTGAGGAACTGCCCATATCATGCAACTTGTCCAAGTGCAACTAAGTCAATCTCATTGTGCATTAATGCCACTTACCATCATGTTTTTTCTCATGATCAGTCCTGAAATCCTCAAATTCATTATGCATCCCAATGGATTCTTTTTTCCAGAGTTTCTCAAAAGTGATTTTTACTAACTCTCTCAGAATATATTCTGAAATCCTATACATTTAGATTACTTTTAAACAGACACTATAGCTTTTGTTATATTTTTTTCTGGGTAGTTTTATGACATTTTTAAAAATGCTAATTTGAATTACCAAATTGTATTCTACTCCCTTTTGTACTCCAGATGATCTCAAAACTTGTTGACCTAGGAACTTTTTATGCTTGTAAAACTATTGAAGACTCCCAAAAGTTTTGTTTATGTGGGTCATACCTATTTATATGTTATAGTAGACATTAAAATGAAATAATTTTAAATATATCTCAGGATCACATTTAAATTTTAAAGTGTTAAGTTACTAATTTGTCAAAAATTATAAATATGCTAACCAGAATAACATTTTATATAAAAAATAACTATGTTATATAGACAAAATCAATAGTGAAAGAGTGGCTTCTTTTTACATTTTTGCAAATTCCTTTCATGTGTGGATTAACAGAAGACAGATGGATTCACAGAACAGTTGCTGCATTCAATCTCTTGAGATATATTTTTGAACCTGAAAAAAGGACTCTTTCAGATAAGGAGATTATTGAACTTTTCCTCCATTAGCACAATCCAGTAGCTGACTTTTGCAGGAAAAAAAAAAATCCCTCCACACAGATACTTGATTGGAAAAAGGATGGCTCCAGCGATCCTCTGAAAGAGTGCTGTGGACCTCAAGGTTTCTTGAAACACACTTTGAGTACCTCTGCTGTAGATTATTGTTAACCATAGAATGCACTCATTTTTATGCACCATAAAAATGGCCCTGTTTAATGGTGAAACTATCTTTCAAGAATGAAAAGAAATTTTAGGCTTTTATTATTTATTTATTTATTTATTGGCATGTGAGATCGTCCATATTAAATTTGACCTTTAATTATCCCTTTTATGGCAGAAACAAAAAGGAAGTAAAAGCAGTAGTTTCCATACTTCCAACTGTAATTTTTTATTTTTATCTTTTTAATAAGTGTTTTATTTTGGAGGTTTAATGCTATAGAATCTAGCTATGAATTAATTTTAGTAAATTGAATGGGAATTATTCATTTCAGTTTTTATTATTATGTTTTTTATTTGTTCCTTCATACTTTTCTGATTATAAAACAATCCATTCTTAGCTTAGAAAATTGCATAATTTTACTGAGGGCACTAGGAATATCTGACTTAGTCTTCTTCAGTCAATATGAAATATTCATTTATCCTTTGACCTATAAATTTCACTTCTAGGTAATGAAATGCAGGATTTATTACAGTAGATAAATGTTGTAATCAATATATATTTGGTCATATTTGGCCAGAAGACTTAATACACATGCAATAGAATATGCACAGGGTTTGGAGTACTGTGCAATTTGAGTAAAAGTGAGGATGTTCTCTACACAATGACATAAATGTATCTCTTACATATACCATTAATTTAGAAAAAGAAACATGGTACAAAGAAAGTATATTTTGTAAAAGGAGGAGTAAAACATGAAAATATGGATTAATATTTCCATCAAAAAATTCAATGCAGTTAGCCCTTCATATCTGTGGATCCATGATTCTGCATCCAAGGTTTCAGTCAACTTTGTATCAAAAATATTTTTAAAATACAATAAAAAATGCAGAATAATAATTATTTATACAGCATTTACATTAGGTATTGTAAATAATCTTTATACATTATTTAAATGATGGATACTCTAAAAGATTACCACTATGCAATCTGTGCATGTAATAAAATATCACCTGCGTCTTATAAATTTATGTAAAAAAGGTATCCAAGAAGATGTTCATAGGTTATGTACAAATACTGTGCCATTTTATATAAGGGACTTGGACGTTCTGGATTTTGGTATCCAAGGGCTTTCCTGGAACAATCCCCCATGGATACCAAGAGAAGACAATAATTAATAAAAGTAACTAACCAGAAAAGAGGTAAGGTCAATAATTTTAAATGTCTAACATTTTATTTTAGTTTCAAACTTGTGAATATATCTATTTAAAAAATCAATTCAGAAGAATGTAGTAATCAGGTCCATTGGCAAATATTTGGAAAATTGAGAAAAGCATGATTATGAAAATGCAACAAAGCATCAGTTTAATGTTTTCTTACTTACTGTTTTTGTACTTGCTATCATGGAAGGCAACATTTCTTTGATTAAATTGCTGATTCCTCTTATATTAAGATTTTCTGAGAGAGAATTTTAAATGTCTGTGGAAACCTCTCACCTGAGTTTTTTTAAAACAAATATAATGAGCCAATTTGATCCTCACTATCCTGTAATCTGATAGTGTCAAATAAAGTTCTTAATGTATTCCTCAGATAGGTTTGATTTTTAAAACTCAGTGCTTCATTTGTATCCCTCATAATATGCTGAAACAAAAAAAAATTTAAAAATACTCAATGCTCACCAGATAATTAAAATTATGCCACTGCTATACTGCTATACTGCAGTCACAAAGTTTTTATACTGTTGTAAGAGAGTTTTTTAAAAATGAATGTAATAAGCCAATTTGATCCTCACTATGCTGTAATCTGATAGTATCAAATAAAGCTTTCAATGTGTTCCTCAGATAGGTTTGATTTTTAAAACTCAGTGCTTCATTTATACCCCTCACAATATACTGAAACAAAAAAAAAAAATTAAAAAATACTCAGTGCTCACCAGATAATTAGAATTATGCCACTGCTATACTGTAGTCACAAATTAGCCTCAAATACACAGAAAATGCCCAAGAATTTGTTAACAATCAAGTATATAAGGAAATACTGCATAAATTAAATTTTGTAGTAAGGCAGAAATACGAAGTATGCTGACACTCAATATTGGAGACCACTAAACTGTATTAATTTAAAAAGAACTCACTATATGTATTTAGTTTTTTGTAATCTGTGTGCTTGACTTTTTAAAAAAATGAAATTATAAAATTAATTATCTTTATTTATGCCTATCATTTTATACTTTATATTTATTATATCGTGTATGTGTTTTGAGCTCAAAAAAAGAGAATTCCTGTTATTTAACAGCTCTTCATATTGTCCCTTATGAATGCAAAATGAAAAAGTAGTACAATTAACAACTGATATTTGCATTTGAGGCAGTAGAGAAGAGCAAAACAAACAAAATTAAAACAAAGGAGAAAACAATACAGCTGTGATTTGAATTGATGCCCGATATGACGGTCAGAAAGTAACAATCACATGATCAAATTGTGATGACAATGGTATTCTTTATAATTGAAATATCCTATTACATAAGGAGAGTCTACATAATATTAAAATGTCAATCATTCTTTACTTCATGGTATTATTAATATAAGCAATTAATTATATGAAAATTGTCAAAGATGTAAGTTCCAAAATGGGGATACTTGCTCCCTTATCAAAGAAGATTCTTAAAATTAACTAAAAAAATTGCTATTTTCTACCATCCCTTAGTAATATGAATCAGCTTTACAAATCCAGTTTCTTAGTCATTTCGATTTTTCTGTATTCAACATTAATATGCAATGGGAAGAACCATGTGTTAATGAAGTCATGGGAAGACCTGAAGAAATAAACTAATTTGCTTCCCATAAAGACTGAGAATATCCATACAGAATGTTAAGACGACAAGATACTTCAGTGTTAATGTGGTTCATCTATTCTCTTGGCTAGAGGCTGAGGTAGCTCTGTGACTTTCTAGTTGTCACACAGCTTTATAACTTAAAAATAGAGAAAGATAAACAAAAAAGAATTGTCTTAAGATTAGCAGGCCTCTGCCAGATGGAGGATCTACGTAAGAATTTATTTGATGATTTATATTTAGACCTGAATAGGGAAAAAAATCACAAAATACTAGCCTTCCTAACTATGGTGGAGTGGAATCAGTTATCCTTACTCTGAATAAATTTGGAGGAATTAGTGAGTGCTGGTTAATCTGAATCACACTAACTGTGACATGAATAGGTATTCCCTGATTAGGATCATATTTTTCATCTGCTGAGCAATATTTGAGGGGAAGTGAGTGGAAAAATACTTGCAACATTCAGAAGACATATGAAATTGCTGGATGCCAGTATTGATGAAAAGGAAATCAAACTGTCAATTTAGTGGTATATTTGGTGGCTAAGCAGCCAATGAGGGGAATTATACCTTGATGGTGGACCATAGCCACTATAGTAGCATAGCCACTATATTAGCGAGAGTTACAGAGCTACTTCTCTGCACACCACCATGTTTTCTACAGCTAAAGAAGGAAAATTTTAATAGAAACTTATCAGAAAGTGTTGATTATTTAACACATACAGAAAACAAATCTCAGTAAAGATATTAACACTGGATATTTTGAATGTAGTCTAATGTAAAAGAATATTTTTAAGGAGTAAAAATAGGGCAGATGTGGGGTTATGAAAATAAGAACTTCAGATGAAATATAATTGCAATTCCTTTTAAAAATCATTTAATCCAACTCAACATGGTATTCAGAACAAAATGAGTTAATATACATAAAATTGCTTTCTATAGTCTAAAACAGTGGCTAACAAACTCCCTAAATATCTTGGCATCTAACCTTGTGAAAACCTCCTCAGATTTTATTATTATTATTATTATTATTATTCAGAATAGTTCTGGAATTGCTATGTGAATCAAAGTACTATGTGAATATGCAGTATTAGTATTGATCTGCTAAACTACACTGTAAAGTAACAACAGATATTACATTGGCAGAATCAATGTATCATAAAATATAAACATTAAAATGTGTCAATTCCTAGAGATCCTAATTTAGATACTTTATAGGCAAGAAAATTATGATAAAGATAAAATAAGTTTCAATTAGAAGTAGTACCAGGACATTAACTGCAGCACTTGGTTCTCAATTTGGAAGTATTTCTATTCAAATAAATACTTAACTATAGACAGAATTTCTGTTGAAGAGTTTATCTTCATTGTAATCCTTGAATGGGTTAAAAATCTTCATTATTGTAATAAAAATAGCAATAGTTCTCTTGCAACTACATTTATACATGAAATTTAAAGCAACGCATTTTGATTAAAATGTTATTTTCCATAATTATAAGGGAAGGAAAACAGGCTATAGAAAGTCAAATGACAATGTACTTAAAATTCAGAGTTAATATCTGAAAAAGTCCGTAATATCTAATACTAGTAATTATTATGTAATTTAGAGACAGTGTGTCAGATCATGTTTCTTATATCTAAATTCATAAAGGCAGAAACTTGATTTATTGTGTTTAATGACTAAGTTACATATCAGTTCTTATCCTCACTATCATTGGGGATAATGCAACATCAAAGCTGACCTGACTGCTATTGTAGATATAAGTAATTGTAATCACACTTCTAAATGCCTGCCTGGTCATGTTGTTTAGAATAGTAAAAAAATAAATTTATTGATATAATTAATTTTAGTAATATTACTTTGTCATATTCAATTTAAAATCATGAAAGTGTGTGTTGAGTCACAATTTATGCTGTACTTTGAAATTTAGCTTCTATTGTGAATGTTAGTTGTTTATTGCAAACAGTGAATTTTGGTAACAGTTTCAACATGTCCAAAATGTGCAGCGTGTACAGTTTTGCAATGTAATTAGTTAGAAATTGGGGACGCTTAATTTTAAAATTGAACAGTTCATGAAAATCTATTTTCATACTCTCTACGGCTTACACAGTTTCTCTTCATAAATCGTTCTATAGTTGTTTGAAGAAATTAAGTGTAGTTAATCAGAAAGAACATTATGGTTTGACACCTAATTGAAAGCAGTGTCTTGAAGCAGTGATTGATTGCTTATGGCATTACACAGACCAATGAGAACTCAAATAGGAAATCCATTAATGCTCAAAGTAGATTTTAGTATTGATGTAAATCAGGGTGGTATTTTCTGTCTTTTTGTGAAACATATTTCATAAGAGTATACATGTTGGCTAAAATGTGTAGTTCATCATTTAGTGTAATAGACTAAAAATAGTAAAAGAGCATTATAATAAATTGATCTAATTATTATACATTGGAAGGCAGATCAGTGATCTTAAAGTTTTTTTACTGTGAAATCAAGTCAGTTCTAGTAATTAAAGAACAGAAGTGAACTATAAAGTGCTGTAGCTTAGCATTAAAATAAAAGTGCTGTAGCTTAGCATTAAAATAAAATAAATAAAAAGTGGTACAAAATATTCTGAAATGATGTTGGTGAAGATGTTTTTATGTCTATTCTATGTCCATCTTTCCTTTAGTGCCGCCGGCAATCACAATGCCTCAGAAATCCTTTAATGCCACAGCAGAGAGAGGAGAAGAGATGACATTTTCCTGCAGGGCCTCGGGCTCTCCTGAACCCTCCATCTCCTGGTACAGGTAAGTTATGCACCCACATCCCTGTGGCTTGTGTCCATAATCAGGCTTATGGAATAATATTTGATATCTTAATAATTTTGGCAAGTAGGAAACCATTGTTTTTTAGTTTTGTTAAAATATTCATGATGCTATTGTTTTCATTTAAGGTGCTAATTGCTAAAGAAATCAACAGTATGATCATGGCCTAATTTTCTGAGTCAAAAACTGTGTCTGTTGTAATTATTCTATCTATAAGACCATATTTCTGGTCAAAATGGGTCCAGGAACCCTGTGTCTGAGTCATATATTTTATTGTTACCACACAGTGTGTCTTGAAATAGACATCCTAGTATTGCTGGCACCACTGCTGAACGTATACAAAATCATATTTTATTAGAATATAATTGTATATTCTATTTGTGTACTATATTTCAGAAAAACACTGGTTATAGAGGGTTAAAATTCTATGAATTTAATATTTCATTTAAAAAATATTTTACCTCATCAAATGAATAATATCTTTATACCAAATATATACTTTCACAGTTTACTTATTTTTTTCAGAATTTTTAAATATTCTTTGATTTCCAGTAAGATCAAGCATATGTTAAAACATTCCATTATTTTAGTTTGTGGCTCAAACTACTTAATTGGAAATATTAAAGTTTAAAATTGAATAGTCTTGTAAATGTACATTAATAATGCAGCTTAGTACATAAGCCTTAGCTACAGATATTTATGGAATCACTTCTTTACTCCATAAAGCATATTATATAAGAACAATCATGAACAAATCACAAAAGAACAATCATAAGAAAACAGTAACAAATACATTTAAATGTGCAAAAGTGTCCATAGTAAAGATTAAGTTTTAAAAAAATAATAATTATAAGCAAAATAATTAAAATACAAACTAATTTCTCATTACTTTCTCTGAGAATTTACTGAAGTTTTCTATAACTTTCCAACCTTCGTTTATCCAATTTATCCATCTAATACAGCAGATAACAATAAAAATATTTCTTCACATAATATGGTTTTAGATGATTGGATTACACATCAAATATTAACATATTCACCCCAGACGATCATCGTATATCTCAGAAACTGCTGGTTTACTAACGTGGATCCTTAACAGTCAATCTTAGATCTAATTGCATCACAGAAAAGCTCTTGCATAAGAGCTTTTGGAATACAATGAACAACTATGATTGTACAATCTTATTCTAATGATTTTATAGAGACTTCTTTTATAGAGACTTACTATTTTTCCTTGAACAAGATTTATTTAACAGATGAGGAAACTGAAGCACAATAATTGTACCAGTGGGAAATTGAACGATTACAGTGAACTTGAGATACCGATGTACCACTTTGACATGTAGTGGGATAAACATTCTAAACTTCAAGCCCAGGCCTGTCTTGATTAATATAACTGATTACTCCACAAACCGGTAATGGGAACAGAAGCTGATAAGAAAGTACTGGTGGATAAACATTGTTTTGAAATTATTATGTTGAGTCATTTATTAAGGAATGTTATAAAACACAAGTTGTTCTGTGTAAAGGGGTTAAGATGGCTTGGAAACTGCCTACCTTCGAGAGCAAGAAATGAACATGTATCTTATCCTTTAAAATAATATTTGCTTAAACTCCATCATTTCTGAGGGGCAACTATATGAAAACGACACGCTTGTTACAGTTTCAGAATGCATGCCCCTGAATAATATGACCCCAAGTCTGAGAATTAAAAGTTCTTTACTTCTTAGATATCTGCTATTAGCCTTCATCACAGATATTCCAGGTTTGATAGTAACTTCAGTTTTCCCACCTATGTAAGTTGATGTTAAGTTACACAAATTTGTCATTAGTTTCATCTTCAGGGGACATAAGCTTTTGATGTGTCCATATGTAGTTATCTATACCAAATACTCTTCCAATTAATAATATACCAATTTGTTCTACCCAGAGCACCAAGACTCTCTAGCAGATGGGGAATGTTGGAAAAGAGACTTGGTTTTCCAGAGAGGCTTCTTTTTTGCTTAGTTTGTTGTCTCATTTCTTAGTTTCACATTTATTCAAAATTGTTTTCTTATATTTAATTAAAAACATTATATAAATAAGATTTAGAGTATAACATAACAAGCAATTTAAATCAATTATATATCCTCTCCATATCTTCATATGGCATAAGTTTTATTCTTTGGGTAGGATGAAATAATAATTCACTTAAAACCTAAATAATTTATGTAGTCTCTGGATGTAAAATATACAATGGAGTAATGGGAGAATATGGTTGTGAGATTCACAGGGATAAAATTATTATTAGATGAATTTTTTTTTAATTTTGATCTATTTATTTCTAGATATGTCATGTTTGTGGAAAAATATTTTTGTAAGCCTCAGGGAACATTGGGTAGCAGCCTTGAGACAAAGATCCAGACTAAGTGTTGGATAGAGATAATATCCCAAGTGCAATGAATAAAGTCAGTTGCATTAGTCAGTTCAGGCTCCCACATCAAAATACCACACACTGGGTGGCTAAAACAACAGAAATTTATTTTCTCACAGTTTGGGAGGTTACATATCCATGATCAAAGTTTCAGCAGGGTTGGTTTTTGGTGAGGCCTCTTTTCTTGGCTTGTAAATGACCAGCTTTTCATTAGCACTCACCTGATACTTCCTTTGTGTGCAAATACACAGAGAAAGAGATTTCTGGTCTCTTCCTCTTCTTTTAATAACACTTGTCTTACCAATTAAGGCCCTCATTTAACCTTTACTACCTCCTTAAAGACCCTTTCTTCACATAGAGTCACCCTGGGGTTTAGGACTTCAACATATGAATTTAGGGGGCAGAAAACACAATTTAGTGTATAATACCAGTAAAGAAGACAATTAAGTATCAAAATTAAGATATTTTCACAATAAGAATCAAGAACACTTAGTGACATGTAAGTCAATGTGGGAGGGAAGCAGAGACTCTAAAAGTTCCTCTCTTCTTTTCCATTCACACACATCTATATTTATTGGGAATACAATATGAATTTTTATTGTTATCCCATTAATTTGGTGAATTTCATTGATTTTCAAATGTTGAAACAACTTTTCATTCCTGTTTAAAACTCACTGGATCATAATGTGTAGTCATGCCCCACATAATGACATTTCAGTCAATGATGGACCACATTCACCACGGTGGTCCCCTAGATTACAATGGAGCTGCAAAAAATCCCATCGCCTAATGACATTTTCAGCATCATAACATCATAGCAGGGCATATTACCTGTTTGCAGTGATGCTAGTGTAAACAAACCTACTGTGCTGCCAGTCATATAAAAGTATAACACACACAATTATGTATAGTACATAGTACTTGATAAATGACTATATTATTGATTTATATATTTACTATAGTTTTTATCATTATTTTAGAGTGACTCCTTCTACTTATAAAAGAGAAAAGTTAACAATAAAGCAAACTCAGGCAGGTCCTTGAGGAGATAGTCTAGGAAAAAAAGTCATTGTTATCATAGCTCCATGCATGGTATTGCTCCTGAAGACCTTGCAGTGATATGAGATATGATGGTGGAAGACAGCGATATTTATCATTATGACCCTTCGTAGGCCTAGGCTAATGTGTGTGTTTGTGTCTTGGTTTTTAACAAAAAGTTTAAAAAGTTAAAAAAAAGCTCTAAAAATTAAAAATACAAAAAAGCTTATAGAATAAGGATATAAAGAAAATATTTTTGTATAGTCGTAACGTGTTTTAAGCTAAGTGTTATTACAAATGAGTCAAAAAGCTTAAAAATTTAAAAGTTTATAAAGTAAAAATGTTACAGTAAGATAAGGTTAATTTGTTACTAATTTTTTTTAAAATTTAGTATAGCCTAAATGTCTGTTGCTAACAAAGTCTAGAGTAGTACGGTACAGTCATGTCATTTACACACCACTCATTCACTGACTTGCCCAGAGCAACTTCCAGTCCTGCAAATTTCATTTGTGGTAAGTGCTCCATACAAGTGTACCATTTTTAATTTTTATACCATATTGTGACTATACTTTTTCTATATTTAAATACACAAATACTTAGCATTGTGTTACAAGTGCCTCCAGTATTCAAGACAGTAACGTGCTACACAGGTTTGTAGCTTAGGAGCAATAGGCGTAGGTGCATAGTAGACTATGGCACTTAAGTTTGTGAAAGTTCACTCTGTAATGTTCCCACAGCTACAAAATCACTTTACAATGCATTTCTTAAAACATTTCTCTCTCTCTCACTCTCTCTCTCTCTCTCTCTTTCCCTCACCCTCTCTCTATATCTCTCTCTGTATATGGAGTATATGGGTAGGGAAATATTTCCTCTGCTAATGTTAACTGATAGAATTTGTATAAAATATTTATATTTCCTACTTAAAGGTTTGAAAAAATTCCCATTGAAAGGACCTGTGTTAAAGTTTTTGTTATGTAGAGGTTTAAGTACAGATTTATTTTTTTCCATAGATATAGGACTATTCTGATAGTCTCTTTGCTGAGCTGTGATGATTTATGCAATTCTAGGAATTTGTCCATTTTTTAAAAAATATATTTACTGTCATATTCATAGTTTTCATTTTTATACATTAATTTGTGTATTATTTATAGTGGTCTTCACTTTCTCATCCTGATATCATAACTGGCTATTTGTTCTACTCTTTAATCCTGATTGATATATATGTGAGTTTATAAACACAACGGGATCCATAAGTTACCTTTTGGTTTCATTTCTTATTTTTTTATTTTATTGATTTCTGCTTTTATCTTTATAATTTTTTTTCTGCTAACTTGGATCTTAATTTTTTCTTCCCTTTTAGTTACATAAGATGGACATAGTTCATTGACTTTAATCACTTATTCTTTTCAAATATAAACATATTATTTCCTCTGTAATCAATGCTTTAATTGCACCCTGCTAATTTTGATCTATGGTATTTACATTTCTGTTAAGCTCAAATATTTTTAAAATTTTCCTTGTTGTGTTATTTTTAATATTAGTTCTTTAGAAGTGTGCTGACTCATTTGTAAGTATTTGGGTATATTTCATAAATATTTCCACTATTGATTCCTAACTAAATTCCATACTTTTCAGGCAAAATTACTTATTAATCATATTTATTTAATCTTATTGAGTCTTATTTTATAGTCTATATTAGAAAATGTTCTACGTACACTTGAAAATTTATAATAGTAGAAATGTGCATTCTAATATTACTGCATGTGGGAATTTGTAAATATTAAATGGATCCATTTGCTTGATAGTATGTTTTGAGTCTTCCATATCCTTTTTCATTTCCATTATTTCCCAGCTTCATTTATTTTACTTTTTAAAATTTCAGCATCTTACAAGGGTACAAATGTTTAGGATACATTGCCTTTGCCCCACCCGAGTCAGAGCTTCAAGTATGTCCATCCCCTCAGAGAGTGTGCACCATATCCATTAGGTGTGAATATACCCACCCCCTCCTTTCCCCCTCCCACCTGCCCCACACTTGATGAATGTTATTACTAGATGTGCGCTTAAGTGTTGATTAGTTAATACCAATTTGATTGTGAGTGCATGTGGTGCTTGTTTTTCCATTCTTGTGATACTTCACTTAGTAGAATGGGCTCCAGCTCCATCCAGGATAATACAAGAGGGGCTAGATCACCATTGTCTTTGGTGGCTGAGTAGAACTCCATGGTATACATATATCACATTTTATTAATTCACTCATGTATTGACAGGCACTTGGATTATTTCCACATCTTTGCAATTGGTGAATTGTGCTACTCTAGACATCCTAGTGCAGATGTCTTTTTTATAGACTGTCTTTTGCTCCTTTGGTAGATGCCCAGTAATGGGATTGCAGGATCAAATGGTAGTTCCACTTGGAGCTCTTTGAGGTATCCCCATATTACTTTCCATGGAGGTTGTACTAGTTTGCAGTCCCACCCACAGTATATGAGTGTTCCTATCTCTCTGTATCACGCCAACATTTATTACTTGGGGAATTTTTGATAAAGGGCATTCTTACTGGAGTTAAGTAATGTTTCCTTGTAGTTTTGATTTGCATTTCCCTGATAATTAAAGATATTGAGCATTTTTTCATATGTTTGTTGGTCATTGTCTTCTTTTGAAGAGTTTCTGTTCATGTTCCTTGCCCACTTTTTAATGGGGTTGTTAGATTTTTTTTCTTGCTGATTTTCCTGAGTTCTATATAGATTCTAGTTATCAGCCCTTTATTGGATATGTAGCCTGGGAAAATTTTCTCCCATTCTGTAGTTTGTCTGTTTGCTCGCTTTTTAATTTGATCAGGTCACATTTACTTTTTTTGTTGTTGATGTGATTGCCTTTGGGACCTCCTTCATAAATTCTTGCCCTAGGTGAGGTCCTAATTTGATCAGGTCCTATTTATTTATTTTTGTTGTTCCTGTGGTTGTCTTTGGGGTCTTCATCATAAATTCTTTGCCAAGCCCAATGTCTGTAAGAGTATTTCCAACATTTTTTTCTAGAATTCTTATAGTTTCATACCTTAGGTTTAAGTCGGCCATGAGTTAAATCCACCGTGAGTTGATTTTTGTGAGAAGTGAGAGCTGTGGATCCTGTTTCAGTCTTCTACATGTTCCTATTCAATTTCCCCAGTATCATAAGGATTCTTTTCCCCAGTGTATGTTTTTGTCTCCTTTGTCAATGATAAGATGGATATACGAGGGTAGTTTTATATTGGGGTTCTCAGTTCTGTTCCATCCATCTATGTCTCTGTTCTTGTGCCAATTGCATGCTGTTTCGTTACTATAGCCTTGAAGTATAGCTTGAAATCTGGTAAATTAATGCCTGCCAATGTGTTCTTTTTGCTTAAGATTGTTTTATAAAAACAGAGTCTTCCCTGTTTTTATACGAAGCATAGAATTATTTAATCTAGATCGGCAAATGTAATGTTGGTATTTTAATAGGAATTGCATTGAATCTGAATGATATTTATTTTTACTTCTATATATGTGTTGAATTACATTTATAAATTTGCATATGATGTGGAATAATTTCCGTAGGATAGGCACTAGTTCTTCTTTGTAGGTCTGGTAAAATTCAGGTGCGAAACCATCTGGTCCCATCTATTTCAATGTTCATTTCTCTCTGTTTTCCTTCCTTTTTTTTAAAGCTCTATTATTGTGTGTATAAACATTTATCCACATCAGATCAGTACTATACAAATTACTGAAGAGCTTTGACTAGAGACAAGGAAATGGTAACAGGTAGAACTTTGTTTCAGTCTTGTCTTTCTGTTTTTCAGTTTGCTATGTCTTCACATTCACTTGTCTTTTCTTCTGTAATGTCTAGTCTGTTCTTAATACCACTGGAGTATCATTTTAATCATCCATTTTTTTTTTATCTCTACAAGTTTGAGGAAGGCCTTTTGTTTGTCTTCCTTTCCTCTCCTTTCATTCTCATGCTTTACTTCCTCGAACCTATAAGAATACATATCGAATAGCTGTTTTAACAGATGTGTCTACTAATCTAGCATCTATGTCATTTATACATCATTTTAATTGACTTTCTCCTTTTTATGGATCATATTCTTGTGCTTACTTACTGTACTGATAATTTTTATTGCGTGACTAGTATTGATAATTTTATACATTAGGGTGCTGGATATTTTAGCATTCTTCTACTTTGTTTTATAGATACAGTTGAGTTACTTGGAAAAAAGTTTTTTCTTCTTGAGGCTTTCTTTTGGGCTCTTCTATGTGGATCCAGACTAACCTTCAGTCTAGTGTTAATTTATCTCCATTACGGAGGCATTATTTTTCTAAGGACATAACTTAAAGCTGTGTGTTTAGGAGGTCTTCTACTATGGATAGTTGAAATATAAGTTATTCCTGATATTAGGTAAGCTTCTGGGGTTGTTGTACTTTATCTTTTCCAATGGTCTTTTCCTAGCCTGAGAAAGCTTTACTGGCATGCACTCATCAATATTCAGTTAAAGATTTGTTGGGGACCCTCTGCAGATATCTGTACCTCTATTGGTTGTACAGCTCTCTTCTCTCCCATTTTCTAACCTGCAAATCCTAGCCACTTTGACCTTTTCCAACTGGAAACTCTTGTCTTTCAACCCACATACATTACCTGACTCTGTTCAGGTTTTTCCTCTACCAGCTGCAACCTGAAAAGTGTTCAGGCAGTAAGATATGGTGATCTTCTGTGGCCTCTTTCATGTGCTACCTGTTGCCCAGTGTTTGAAAACTGTAATTTTATATGTGAGGCTAGTGTTTTTGTCATTAGGGAGGGAAAATATGGCTCCTCTGTTTCCATTATTGTCAAAAATGCAATTATTACCCATTCTGTATTGTTTCCATTAATTCTATAATTTTGACTCTTATTTTCTTGTACCTGGAAAAGGGGCACTTAAAGAAGTGGTTTGAGTTTTAAAATATGAACTTAAGGGAATATATCAGAATCCTCTGGGAGTTCTTATTCAGATATCAACATCCCATAGAAATGGGCTGTAAATAACAATAGGAGCATATTCTAAACCTATTAGTTGGGAAAGAGATATTCAGAATATTACCTTATTTATTATACTTTAATGATGTTTAATTGAACATTAAATAGGAACGTATTCTTTATGCACTTATTTCCTCCAAATCTGTTCAAGATGTACTCATCTATTTCAAAGATCAAATCAAGGGTTTTTTTTTATATTCCAATGAAAATTATCAGAGTATAAGTCATCTTCCTTTCTTTTTTATCCTACTATAACAGACCAGTCATCAAAAAACTTATAAGTTTATTAATGGAATCTATATTATCCTGTATTAATTCCAACAAGATTATGAATTCTTCATGATGGGTGACAACTAAATTGCCATACATCAAACATTTAGCACAATATTTCATATGAAGTAGGGAAATATCTTTTTTTATTGGAAAGAACACCGGAACTTAATTAACCTGCTCCGTTTATGACTGTATTAGCCTGAGTCTCTTCATTTGTGAATTGAAAGGTTGAAATATACATAAATTTTAGTTCTCTGATCTGTGAATGTAGATGGAGGAAGAAAATGCAAATCTATAGGATGATTGTATTTGATAAATAAAATAAGACAAGGGAAGTGTTTTATAAATTGTAAGCTACTGAAACCTCTACTGTATTATTATTATTGTTAATGAACAAATGAATGATTTTCATTGAAAAGATTGAGAAATATAGTGTATCACTAATTGTGGTGAAAGCCCAGTATGTGCATTAAATTCTAGACAAAAATGCTGAAATGTAATTTTTTTTATTGTTGTAAAGATTGAATTAGTAAAATATGACTAAATACATGAGAAGTATAGGATGGTATATATGCCTTTGTTATTATTATTTTAATAAACACTAACTCCTTGATCCTCTACTCTTCTTAAAGATGTTTTGCACACTATATTTAGAGATGTCATGAGAAACTGGAAAAACAAGTGCTATTGAGTCATTGAAGAATAAGGCTTGTATTACTATATATGTCAGTGTTTTCTGGGAAGTAGAACCAGAATTCACTGGAGACAATTTTAGTGTATCAGAGAAATCTGTTATCCCAAGCGCGATTTTTTAATAATCTTCATAGACATTTTTTCTTTGAATTTAAAATTGTATGGACAAGTATATCTCCACAACCAAAATAATAGATCCCCAAATTTTTACATTAGTGAGTCTTAGAATTAATTCAGCCACCCAAACTACTACTATAAGAAAAGAAGGAAGAGAAAATAGAATTGAGGAGAATAAAAAGGAAGCGAAGCAAATTCATAATAGAAGAATATTACACAAATATTAAGGAGCACTATAGAAATATTTCAGATTATAATATATTTAAAATATTTCTATAGATTATAGTAAAATTATTAAAAATGATTATTCTAAAGCACTACAAAGACTAGAATGGGAGCAGAATAAGATCCATTCAGTCCAGAAAGAACTTGGAGAATATTGACAATTATTGTTGTCTAAGAGGAAGTATAAAAATGATTTCTTCTCATAGTTAATGAGTTAGATCATCATATACAGCATAATATCTCAAATTAGTTGTGTTTTCACATAATTCTCTCATCTTTTTATTAACAGTACTTATATGTAATATAAATTTATTATATATTTATATTGTATTTATTTTAAACTTCTTTAAAGGTTGTTTCCATATAAATTATTTTAAATGTGTCCCAGGAAGCCAGTTAATACATAATTTTTAAAATATGTGTTGGCTTACCAGCATTTAAGGTATGTATGGAATTGGAAATCAACAAAGAAATCTATTTTTTCTAATAATCAAAGTAATAATTGAACTGATGTGCTTTTTATGTCTGACTAGTGTCAAGATTTCAACATAGCTCAAATGTTATTTTTGTCTCTAAAATAAAGACAATTTTCAAAGATAATTTTAACATTTATGCATTATATTAATAGGCTGCTAAAAATATATTTTTTATTGGAATACAGCAATGTCTGCCAGTGATCCTAGCCATGAAATAATAGATGCCTAGAGATCAAAAAGTTGGTTATAATCTTTTGAGTTATAAAGTCAGATTTGTGAAGATCAACCTCTTTTTTTTTTTTTTTTTTCTATTTAGGAATGGCAAGCTCATTGAAGAAAATGAAAAGTACATGTTGAAAGGAAGCAATACAGAACTCACTGTCAGAAACATAATCAATAGCGATGGGGGTCCTTATGTCTGCAGGGCCACAAACAAGGCAGGAGAAGATGAAAAACAGGCATTCCTCCAAGTCTTTGGTAAGTATTGTAGCATAGCGGTTAAAACTGTGATGTCCAGAGGAAGATATGAGTCAATTTACTTTGTCGTTCATACAAACTGTTTAAACTTTTAATAATTAAACCTAGTTTCTTTTTCTCTGTAATATATTTTTAATTTTCAGCTATCAGAATTATTTTCAGAATTATATAAAATTGCATATGCAAATTTTTGTGAGATTCCCTGACTCATGAGAAACTAAAGAAAATTCATTTAAATTACACCTATATATAATTGCATGTATTACATTATATTTGTAATATATCTATATAAGTGTTGATCTTCATAAGTCTTTAAATGACAAATTTGGGGATTAGTTTTACTTTCAATATACATCAAAGAGCACAACTGTAAGGCTGTAATTGATAAATATTGACCTATAACTATAATTAAATATTCCTTTTTCTTTATATTCAAAGAAATGGTAAATATTGTCCATATTTGCCGAGAGCTATATTGTCCTTTTTTTTTTATATTGTCCTTTTTTGAGAACTTATAAATCATAGGAAACTAGTACTTTAAAAAAATACTGATTTGGCTTCATCATATTTTCAAGAAGAAAGATAGTTATGCTGGTGTATACTTGTAATGTGATTTTTCTGTTTAAATAGCATAACACTAAAAATCACATGTAGTATTAGCATCTACTATATTTTCATCATCTTTAAAAATATTGTTATCAAAATGCTTTCACAACAAAAAGAGGAAGAAGAAGGAAAAAACTCTGTGAGAGTTAGAAGGACCAATAGTTACAGTTAGCAGGTGCAGAGGTATGCCTTACACTGGCCACAAGATGAATGGTAATACCTGGGTGGATGTGGTCTCTGTGGATATGTCCTGTGGTCACTCTCTCTGATGGAAGCATTTTCTGAACCAGAGAGATTTTCATAAAGCTTATATTATAGCAGAATGAGACAGAAAATAAACAGTTACATCAAAATGTATTTAAAAACTTAAATTTGAATAATACAATGTCCTAAGAAGAAGAGTAATACTGGATAAACAGGTGGTGTTGGATAAAGAGGACCATTATTGTGGATGGTATGATGTTGGAAAGTTATTCAGAAGGATAATGTCCAGGTTGTCTTGATACAAAAAGCTTTAATGATGAAAAGTAGGCCAAGCCAAGAGGGTGGAGAAGATTGTTCCCATAGAGAGAAGAGCAAATAAACTTAAAACTATTGGAAATTATAGAAAGTCGGTAACATGTGCCAGCAATATTCTCCACTTAAGTATATGGTTTTCTTTGCAACCTACAACACTAAGCAAATATGACTCAGTATAAAAATAAATTAATTAATTAGAAAAGATAGTGTGTGAGGTAATTCCAAAGGATGGGTGTTTTTAATCTATCTCAGTGGAATCATGTGAAATACTATTTAGTTACTTCTTTGTCATGAGGGTGGCCGTGAGTGAGAGCAAAGAGATAAATAAAAGAAAGTTTCTACTTTCATCTTTTTAAATAGAAATTAATGCATGAAATATTATACGTCATGTCGCTATTAGAATCGTTGTTGTGTGGTAACACTAAACAAATTTTGGTTGTTTTGGACACAAAAGCATGTACATATAATGAGAATATAACTGAATCCATTAAAGGCAAGAGAATAAACAGTAAATTGTTAAAATTTGGTCTGATATCAGAAATTTTTGACACCATAAATGTTATTTTCTGATATTAAGAACAAATTATTTATATTCCCTGGTTAATTTTATTAAAAGAGTTTTAAAAAGAAACTATTGTATTAAAATAAAAAGTGCTGGATTTTTATTGATGTTATGTCTGAACAAGCAAAAATTTAAGAAATGCAGATAACACAAAGTTCAAAAATTAAAGGTCTGTGGTATTATGTAATTTTATGGAGGGACATGTTTAATATTAAGATCATTTAAATTTGTAGATATAATGTTATTTTTTATAGTAGTTATAATTTACAAAGAAAGAATTACAATGTCTAATGTATAGTTAAGTAACCTGAAGTCAAAATAAATAAAATGGAATAATATATGTCAATGATATGCTTATATATTTACTTTGTAAGTATTTTCACATTTTTATATAATTATATTTACTACATATTCAGGATAAATCATTATTTTCCCTCAGTGAAATTGTTATTACAGTTCTAGACATAATCATTAAATAAATGGATACTATAGTGTATATACATGTATAGTATGCATGTATGAGTGTATACATGTATATTTGCACACACATGTAGCTTTAAAGGCAGAAATTTTAATTTTGTGGTGTTAATAAAGGAAAATAAATTATAAGATAGCTTTTAAATTGGTAAAATTTTGAAAGGAATTGTAATTTGTACATTGGTTTCTAGGCAACCACAAATTAATTTTATGATAATGAGCATTATTTTCTAAACTTTTTTCTCCTGTTTCTCCTGTAATTTGCAACTCTCTTGACAGTTATATATAGCAAAGCATGCCACTGTGATTGCTACAAAGTTAATAGTCTCCTACTCTACTAAAGTAAACTTAAATGCCCACCATAAATTTTATGTCTGAGTGGTAATATTTTCCTCTAATACCGATTAAGTAATATACATATTCTTTACAGTACAGCCTCATATAATACAGCTTAAAAATGAGACAACGTATGAAAATGGTCAAGTCACACTTATATGTGATGCGGAAGGGGAGCCTATTCCAGAAATCACTTGGAAAAGAGCTGTGGATGGCATCACATTTTCTGAAGGCGATAAGGTAATAGCATCTCAATACGTAGCAGTTTCTAATACCACTGCAATTTCCAGTGTTTTGAATATTATTAAATCTCTCATAGTCTCCAACTTAGTCACTTGTAGAAATCACACATATATTTAATTTTTAAAAAGGTAACTTCAGAGAAGAAAAAGTGTCAATATGAAATATTTAAAGATGTTATTCATTAAGTCACAAAATCTTAAGCTGGTGGTATTTTTCTTAGAGTTGCTTACATGGACTTTGAGCTAAACATTAAATCTTTAAAACATGTTACTGCAATTTTAACCTCTACCCCTGCTGTGTAAGTATCTGGCCTTTGAGACTATATTGACAGTTAGAAAAGTACTCGAAACAAATAATATTGCCATTTTAAACAGAATAAAGATTCACAAATCAGTACATTTGACTTTAAACCTTAGCAATTTCTGTTTGTTGAATAAATGTGCATTTAGAAACTACTATAGTGAGTGATGAGTGCTGGAAGGGATTTGCAAAGAAAAATATTTATTTTGAATTAACTTAATTTCCTTTTTATTTAGGCAGGGGTCAAAAAACTATGTCCCACAAGCCAAATCTGGCCTGCAGCCTGTTTTAGTAAATAAAGTTTTATTGAAACTAAAAGAAAAAAAAGCAATTCCAATTCAAATAAGTCTGGCTATAATTTAACATTCTAATCTTTAAAATTGTCTTTGTGCTTGCAAGTGTAGGTTTGTCCTTTCATATAATTTTGAATCTATAAAGAGAAAATAAGTACATACAAATCACTACACTTTGGTGATGTTTCACAAGAATGCATTCAAGTTATTTAGAAATCAATTAAACATTACTATACATTTCACTACCCTTCATGGATTTTAATTATTGTTATTTTTCACGACTATTCATTCAAAACTCCAAATACAAACAAAGGTGAGAGAGAGAGAGAGGAAAAGATAGCAAAGTACTGACATAAAGGAACTCGCATTTTCATATTAGTAAAGATTATAAAATTAGGCTACTAGATAGCTTTTCTCTACTGAGTGTTAAAGGGAAACCTCCTTTAAACTTTTTCATTAATTTAGATTGATTTCTGCTAAAAGTCTGATTTCTATAATATCCGTGCACATCAATGCACTTTTGACTTACTAACATTGATAGTAAAAATAAATAGAAATCATTTTGTCCATAATATACTTTCGAGCGCTCAATTCATTGTATTCTACTTAACAGCATGCTATACCATAAAATTATAAAAAGGCATCTCTCTGACCCATTTATTACTTCTCTTTGAAAGAATATGTTATCATATATATCAACCTTTTTTGTCCCATTTTTCTTCATTATGACATTTTGAAGAAAATATATCTTTTTTGGTAATAGTTGAGCTATTTTGATATATTTTATATATTCAATTTTATCAAATGTATAAATATATCACATTTATAAACTATGAATGAAAATCAAAGTCTTTTGGCAACTCAGAAATGTTACAGTTTGCTTTAATATTTTCTTAACAGAAAATCATAGGTATTACTGTGGTACAGTTGCCAAAGCCAAAAAGAATTACATTTTCATAAAATTTCAAAAATGTAATGAGATATTTAAAATGATTGGAGATTATTTTATAGTTGAATTTTGCACATGTATTTATATCAGATCACTCAAGAGTATCTATTTTCATGCCTTTAGCCCTTATTAACTGTACCTTCATATTTCTAGAGCTATGCTTTCTAATTATTTTCATGTCTACTATAAAATTTCTAAAAGTTCTCTTCTCAAAGAAAACTTTTACTCTCCATTTAATATATATATGTGTGTGTATATGTATATATATATATGCTGAGAATGAGAGGTAAATTATATTCAGCTATTTTATTGGTAAAATTTTATCAAGTAATCAAAAAGCTGTGATATTTTATTCTAGGATCTATGTCCAGGCCATCCCAACCACACACAAAAATTTTTCTGTACTACCTGTGAAAAATTACCTTTCATTTTCTGTTTGCTAAGGATTATCCCAATTAAAAAAATCTTTTAAATTTTTTTGACATGGTTTGTCACAAAACAATTACAGAATCCCAAATTTGCTTTTCTATATCACTTTTATTCAGTGGATAAAGAAATTAAAGCCATTGTCTTTCTATCATGATGGTTCACCAAATATATTTTAAGATCCCCAAATTATTTCTTGAATTCTAGTAAGCCTCTTTTCTCTTAATATTCATAGCTTCTTCAACAATAAAATTCACAAATTGAATGGTCAATCTGAGCTTTGAAGTAAAGCAGATCAAGTTTTGAATCTCAGCTCTGCCGTTTATGATGCTTCTACTTTGGCAATGTTATTTGAACTTTTTAATATGAGTTTCTTCCCCTTTCAAATGTTGGCAATAATATTTATATTCCTTATTGTCATCAGAAAGATGAGAAGTACATTATAAAATACATGTCAAAATGTTTAGTATACTATAAATATTCAATAAACTTTATTTTTATCTTTGCCATATTACATAATTTTTAAAGCACAGTTTATATTGTTGCTATTATTGTGATTAAATTCTGGTTGCTAATAGACTCCATAAAATCTGACACCAAAGGTTTGATTGAATACTATCACAGAGTTTATTTAGATCATATCATTCTTGTCATGGAAAATAGCATGAGATTGCACTTTCTGTAAGCGTCCGTTGGACAGCCTATTCTAATGAAGATTCTAGATTCCTACTCTTGGAATTTAATTTATTATGTCTACCCTGGGGCCTAGGAATGCATATTTAATAAACTTATCAGTTGGTGTCAGACAGTCTTCAGGCCATATTTTAGAAAACAATTCATAACTCTAAGTCAAGACGAAATTTTACAACTAATCTATTCAACAGAAAAGTGCTCTTAACAGATTAGTTGGCACCCAATAGGGACTTGGGAAATACAAAACTAAACTAAACTAAACTAAAGTTCCAATTATGCACACACCAGTCAAAGTTTTAATAAAATCTCAAACATGTAGGTAGTGAAATATCTTCATGGACAGTGAAATATCTTCAATGTCCTATACTTCAAACATAATTTCATCCAACAACGTGATAATTCTGTTTAGCAAATATGTTCATCCTTGTACATTTTTCAAAGTGGAATCTCAGGTAACAGAATCTGTTTTCCTTGTGTAATTCGTAATCGATCACCAAATAAGACAAAATAAATAAATGAGAATAAAATATCATAGGGCTTAAATCTATAGGTAAGTGAATGTTCTTGTACTAAACTTGAGAATTGGATAAATGTACCCCACACAGTACCAAGTAGCATTAGACCTTGCAGCCCTGCCCTGGAAGAAGAGACACTAAGGTTACCATCATGGATGAGAGCAGTGGAGCACCTATGATCCTTTCTCAAAATGAAAAGAAAAAGAGTGGTAAGGAAGTGCATCCAATTTGACAATCAGATATATACTTATTGAGAGAAGTAAAGCAGTTGGGAAGTCCAGGGGTGGTATGTTAGAAGAGCTCCCCTCTCATAGAATAAATATTCAGAGTCTTTGAGAAGTATTCACTGCTCAACCAGCAATATGCTAATAACATTTTAGTGATCACTATATGCACATTATCCCAATTTATCTTTGATATTCTTAATGCCTAATAAATGACCCCAAAACATAGTGGAATAAACCAACTATTTTATTTGGTTTATGATTTTGTGAATCAGGACTTTGAGTAAGGCTTAGCTGAGTGGATATCACTTGGATTTTCTAATGTGCTTGCTCTCAGATGTTGTTTGTAGTTGTAGTTACGGGAAGGCTCAACTGTGCTGAGAAGCCAAGATGGCTCACTTAAGTTGCTGGCAGTCACTGCTGGCTGTGGGCTACAAGCTCAGTTGTAGCTGTTTGGGGAACACTTACATGAAAGTGTCTGTAGCATCACTGTTTCAGAAGTCTGTCCTCTCCTGTGTCAGCAGGCTTTCTCCAGAGAGAACATTGGAAGACAATCAGGTCAGACAGGCACTACATGGACTTTTCTGAACTAGTCTTGGAAGTCACACATTGTCACTTCTGCCACACTATAATGGTTACAAACAAATTATGAAGCCAGCACATAATTCCAGAGAGGAATTAGACTTCCTCTCTTGATGAGGAAGGATTCACAATCACATTATAGAGAAGTATGTTGGATGGCAGATACTGTTAAGGCTATCTTTTGAAAATGTATCTGCAACAATTTATCTCCAAAATATTCCCATGAGCTAAGTCCACTAGTTTTCTCAGGCTGGTAGAAGAGGCAACTGTAGTTCAGGGAAATACAGGGGTTTGAACAAGGTCCCACAGGGGGTAAATGGCAGTTCCAGGATTTGAATTGTGTCTCTCACTCTTCATAGTACATGCCTACACAGGTGCATTTGGATTCCATTAAAGAGTATGTCTGGCCTTCTCATACTCATTTACATGATATTTCCATTCAATCAAATGGAAATGAAAAGTCAGAAGAAACTTTCATTGTTTAAACTAGTTTATAATCTGAAACTTCCTATTGTAAACTATTTAAAATATGATTGTCAGTAAACACTAAAATTTCTTAATGGGTTTAATTAAATATATATGTGTAAAATTACTTCTTATAATAGATGTTACCAAAAATATTTGAAAGTGCATGCTTTAAGAAACAATCTAGAATCTTAGTACTATTATTTTTATAAAATAAATGATTAGTTTAAGATAGTAAATAAATGTTTTCAGAGTTTCTCTTCAATAAATATGGGTTAAAGTTTTAATGATACTAACTTAATAACTACTATGTGATCCTGTATTTTTTCTTATTGTTGGGCACAATTTTATACTAAAATCCAGGTCAGCTTCTATGATGGATAGAATCATATTAATTTCACACAAATGCTATTGAGAAAAAAATGTGTCTTATTATATGCAATTTCCCGTATTCTTCTGGTTCCTAATGCTAATAACCCTCTCTTTATTTGTGGATGATATTAAACTATTGAACTATGCACATTAATGTTCCATAAAATATCCTTGCAAAATATAATATCTTTCAACAAGACACCAAAAACCATAATGCTTAAAAGCAGAGCTCTTTTAAACTAATTATTATATTTAAATATAATGCATTATATGTAATTTTAAAAAGTCTTTGTTTTTGTTTGTTTCAACATATTATGGAGGTACAAATGTTTAGGTTAAATATATTCCCTTTGCCCCATCTGAGTCAGAGCTTCAAGAGTGTCCATCACCTAGACGGTGCACACTGCACCCGTTATGTGTGAATGTACCCAGCCCCTTCTCCCCTCCCCACCTGCCTGACACCCACTGAAAGTTACTGCTATATGTGCACATAACTGTGGATCAGTTAATACCAATTTGATGGTGAGTACATGTGGTACTTGATTTTCTATTCTTATGTTACTTCACTTAGTAGAATGGGCTCCAGCTTTATCCAAGATAATAAAAGAGGTGCTAGATCACCATTGTTTTTTGTGGCTGAGTAGAACTCTATGGCATACATATACCACATTTTATTAATGCATTCATGTATTGTTGGGCACTTGGGTTGTTTCCATATCCTTGCATTTGTGAACTGTGCTGCTAGAAACATTCTAGTGCAGATGTATTTTTTATAGAATGTCTTTTGTTCTTTTGGGTAGATGCCCAGGAATGGGATTGCTGGATCAAATGGTAGCTGTACTTGCAGCTCTTTGAGGTATCTCCATATTACTTTTCACAGAGATTGTACTAGTTTGCAGTCCCACCAGCAGCGTATGAGTGTTCCTATCTCTCAGCAGCTGCACCAACATCTATTATTTTGGGACTTTTTGATAAAGGTCATTCTCACTGGAGTGAGGTGGTATCTCATTATGAGTTCGATTTGCATTTCCATGATGATTAGAGATGTTGAGCATTTTTTTCATATATTTCTTGCCCATTGGTCTATCTGGTTTTGAAAAGTTTCTGTTCATGTCCTTTGCCCACTTTTTGATAGCATAGTTGGATTTTTTTTTTCTTGCTGACTTTCCTGAGTTCTATATGGATTATAGTTATCAGCTCTTTATCGGATGTGTAACATGCAAATATTTTCTCCCATTCTGTTGGTTGTCTGTTTTCTCTCATGGTAGTTTCCTTCCTTGTTCAGAAGATTTTTAAATTGATCAGGTCCCATTTATTTATTTTTTGTTGTTGCTATGATTGCCTTTAGGGTCCTCCTTCATAAATTCTTTGCCTAGGCCAATGTCTGTAAGAGATTTTCCAACATTTTCTTCTAGAATTCTTATAGTTTCATGCCTTAGGTTTAAGTCCACCATGAGTTGAATCTGCTGCGAGTTGATTTTGCTGAAATCACAGATATTGACGAATTATATTGGGAAGTCATGGAAATTGTCACACAATCAAAGTTCACTTCTGACTTGGTTGCTTTTGGCGTGTCATTGACCACATTGTTTCATGCTGATTCCAGTTTCTGCCTGCATAAATCGGGGAAATAGTAAGACCTGCTTGGAAAAATGTTCTGAAGATGAAATGAGATTACACATAACAATATTTCTGACACAAACTGAACAATTTAGAAGTGTTATTTTTTATTGGCATTGGCGGTATACAGTCTTATTAAATATGATACCTATTATTATGTTGCATTTAGATTTTTGATAAATGAAAAAAGTGAATATGTTAAGTCTTAGTCAGTGATTGCTGACATGAAACTGACCAGATAAAATTTTTATGAGTATGGACATATATGTATTCTACAAAGTAATATTGTTCAGAAAATTGACCGAGTCTTCTACCCCTAGTTTTCACCCTTAACATAGCTACATAGAAGTTTACTCTAATAATCTCTAGCAACATTAATTCAATAATTCAGCTATCAAGTTGTCTTACCACACCAAATTCCAAATCTTTTGACTGTATATCACATTCCTCTTGGATGTTGACAATATCAGAAATATGCATTTGGATTTCATCTTGAAGACCTTATGTTTGACTTCAATCTCCATCCATACAGGGAAGTACAGAGGAGGTCTCTAGCTTCCTATCATAGATAAGATAGATTCTGAGGCCACACTTAAGCGGCAAAGACTGCTGTCTCTTCCTCTGAGACACAAAATCAGAATCAGAAATTGTTGCCTAAAAAATCCCAGGAGAGGGTAGAAAAACCACCCATAAACTGAGAGGGAGCTGAGAGATCAAAGAATGACTCAGTTAAGCCCAGCTTGATGAGTTAGATGAGTTTATTAGAGGTTACTTACAAGGGCCCTTGCTGTTGTGTGGTACAGGAATTTGTTCAACAGAAGCTTTCTAATATTTAAAATTCGCATCTGTCCACCCTGTGGGGTTGCTTTAAATCCTTTCCCAATGAGTAACGTAAAGTTTTTAGATTGTATCTTTGCTTCTTCACCGTGAAACAAATCACAGTTGGCACAATACTATCATCATACACTGTCATGAAACTCATGTTATGTTAATGACATTGCAATTTGTCAATAGGCGGGGATTTTAGTATTACAATTAGCTGAGGGGCACTATAGGATAACCACAGCAGCTCTAAAGCAGTCAGGGCTGGTCTGAGTCAGCCATTTGAGGGCATGGAAGTGCTGGGCCTTTTTCCAGGGCCCAGTGGTTATCTTGGTACCGTTTAGTCTATTTTTTAACAATTTTGCTAAGCATTCCAGGCTAGCACTGTGTTTCTATTAGGTGGTACAGAAACTGCAGAATCTTTCCCTCAGAAATATCACAGATTTCTTACATTATCATCTTCTTCTTCCCTTTCTCTCACATCTGTTTTCCTCACTCCTCCAATGTTTTCCTCTCTTGTAAATGAGTTATTTTTGTTTTCTGGGCCTTCGCATACTTTCTGTATTATATAGCAGTAAATACTGATGTGCAATTGACTCTTCCACATTCTTTTTTTTTTTTTTTTTTTTTTTGAGACAGAACCTCTCTCCGTCACCTAGGCTAGGTGCTGTGGCATGAGCCTAGCAAACCTCAAATTCCTGGGCTCACGCGATCCTCCTGCCTTAGCTGCCTGAGTAGCTGGGACTACAGGTGCATACCACCACTCCTGGCTAATTTTTTCTACTTTTAGTAGAGATGGGGTCTTGCTCTTGCTCAGACTGGTCTCGACCTCCTGAGCTCAAGTAGTCCTCCAGCTTCGGCCTCCCAGAATGGTAGGATTACAGGCATAAGCCACTGCACCCAGCCATGATTCTTCCACATTCTAAGAAGTATCTAAACAGGGCATTAAGGTAGTAGTAAAAAGAATATGCTGTGATCCATGAAAAAGAAAAAAAGCTGCTTAAGAATTTTTTGTTCCCATAAATTTTTCAATATATGATTTTATATCCATATAATAAAACTGGTTTCATTTAAACGTTTTCCTAGAAATATTACATTACCTGTCAATATTAATATTAAATGAAAGTAAAAACTTCTACCAAGGGGGTGATTTTTGCTTCTAGAATTCTTAAAATATGACAAACATAGCAGTAAGCAATTTCATGTATGTGAATAGAATGTTTTGTATAATAACTATAACATGCTTACTATATTGTCTAGTAGATGACTTCTCTCTTGTGTCATTTATCTACTCTTAAGACACAGAATCTATAATTATTTTATTCCTGTTATACTTGTCCTACTAAGTAAATTATAGGCCTACATCCAATAGAAATTAATTCCACTCTTCATTGAATAAGAAGTATTTGAAATGTACAGCAATAAGTTATAACTATCTTGAAGCAACTTTTTTTAAACTTCAGTCATTTGACAACCAGCTTCATCTCTTTTCTATATTCAAGTACTGCCTGGACTGTTATATGCCCAATTTTTTCTTTAAATTGAGTTAATTTTTATTTATTCTTATCCTAACCCAAATTATCATGAAATCCAAAGCATGATGCATATACTAGTTATATTTTAAATGGACTTTAAAATAAATATAAAACTACACAATAAAAATTGCTTTTCAAAAGAATACCTAAACTCAACTTGTATAACTTGAGTAGTACAGAGACCACATTTTAAAAAATGCTGCTTGTATGTCAAATGTATTTTGAATTAATGTCATGTATAATTTAGCTATGAAATTTTGAGTGAAACATATTTAAAGATGCTTCAATGAGGATAGAACAAACCCATTCTCCATTATCCTATTTGTGGGGTCATATACTTCCCTCTAATAAATAATATGCTTTACTTTATTAATGTGTACAGAGTTCATTCACTAGTCATTGTACAAGAAACTCATTTAATATCAATCCTTAACACCAAATTGTTCTTTCAAGATGATGCCAATAATCTGAATAAATAAAGCAGAGTAATCAATTTAAAAAAAAATTTCCTTTTTTCAGCTAAAGCAAAACATGAAATGCTGGTCTTGGTCTGAGTTTAGATCACCTCAAAAGTTTATAATTAAAATATTAGGATTTTATGTTCTTTTATATTCATTTGAAAAAAACATGTGTTTTTCTGTGTTAAAGAAAACATCCTTACTGGTTCAACATTAACTTTTTGTTAGGAGGGACGTCTATCACTCATATGTGGGAGTTAAATATCAATATTAAGTTTTGTACTGTAAGTACATTTCACTTCTATTCCTTAAAATAAATAGATGTATTCAAACTGAAATTTAAGATTATTTCTTTTAATTTTAATTCAAAGTAGAAATAGTCAACTTTAACACTTAGTTTCACCAAAACATTCCTTTATATTTTTGTAGAAATGGTAAGCATTTTCCTCCATTTAAGCACTATGATCTGGAAGATACATACTTAAAATGCTTTTGCAAACTAAAATACCAATTCAAAAGGAATTTCTCCCAATAATAAAAAGACAGTTCCTTAGATAAAAGTACCTGAATAAAATATGGTGCTTTAAAATTTATAACAATTTAAATATCTCAATATAAATATTTGTTATAACACTGCTGCATTTATTATTTTATTGTTTTAAGCTCAAGAATAATATTCTTTATTATTTATGTAAAAATATTTTAGTGTAATTTAATGTTGTCATTTAACAAAGGGGTTCTTGTTCTGGACTTACTTAAGGAAACTTCATATTTTAAAAAATTATTTACTTAAACCATTTTTATTAGAAGACAGAATATAACAGGGTGAATTTTTCACATCATATGAAAATTGCCACTGAAAATTCTTAGATCATTTTTATGTACAAAATGTCAAGATTACATTAGCTTTTTATGTGTTTCCCCTTTTTTTTCAATTCTTTCAGCAAATGTTTTGAAGATAAATTTCATAAAATATAAGCAGGGAAACAATATTAAAGTGATAGGAATATATGTGACTAATATTTCCTTTATCACGAGCCCCAGTTCACTTGCCAACTATCAACAAATGTACTGTTATGTTGGAATGCACCATTCTAGGCACAAGGAATGTTGCAATGGAAAACACAAGTTTCTTACTTCATGGCGCATACAATTTCAGAATGAAGATAAAATCAAAGCATATTTAAATTTACCAATCATATCTTTATGAATATACAGTTTTGAAATATGCAATTTTCATCTTCGAAGTACCAGTTTTGAATATGGAAGTGGCCTTCCACAAAGCCACAGCTACAGTTCTGGCATATTTCTCTGCACTATCACAAGCCTGTTACCATTTGCTTATTGACAGGTTTATGTTTTGGTTCATGTTGCAAACAATGTCTACTCTCACTAGAACATCTTAATTTGTTTTGGGCTAATAAAAATTGATTAGACTCGGGCTTAAAAAAAAAAAACCTTAAAAATATGTAATTGTATAATTAATTGACAACATCTTTATAATGTAGCTGACAATTTAAGATTTTTAACTTTCTCCTTAAATAGAAATCACCAAAATGAGTGAAATATCCACAATTATTAATTTAAAACTACAGAAAATGTAGAGTTTCAAGTATGTGTACTTAAAAGAAAAGACCTCAAATGATACGATATACTAAATAAAATATAAAAAAGATGATGGCATATTTATAACATTATCTTTAAGAATGAAGAACAGTATGTAAGTATTTTCATATGTCTTTGTAAGCAGTTATGTTTCTGGGCAGTTTTTTCACAGCTTTATTTTTATTACTATATGAGGAATTTTATTCGTTCCTTTTTTCCAAACCCTGCAGGTACATTCTGGGATGCAATTATGGGCAATTTGTAATGCTTGATTCTAAGATTGATTAAAAAATATGAAACAAAACATTTAAACCGAAAACAGAGGTCAGGCCGGGCGCGGTGGCTCAAGCCTGTAATCCTAGCTCTCTGGGAGGCCGAGGTGGGCGGATCCTTTGAGCTCAGGAGTTCGAGACCAGCCTGAGCAAGAGCGAGACCCCATCTCTACTATAAATAGAAAGAAATTAATTGGCCAACTAATATATATAGAAAAAAAAAATTAGCCGGGCATGGTGGCACATGCCTGTAGTCCCAGCTACTTGGGAGGCTGAGGCAGCAGGATTGCTTGAGCCCAGGAGTTTGAGGTTGCTGTGAGCTAGGCTGACGCCATGGCACTCACTCTAGCCTGGGCAATAAAGTGAGACTCTGTCTCA